>JAHRHZ010000134.1:802208-823612 GCA_024137785.1 Ginglymostoma cirratum
TGCAATCCAAGCCAGCTCAAATCTAATTGCTTATTATCTGAGATAACAAGGTGCAGAGCTGGATGAACACAGCAGGCCAAGCAGCATCAGAGGAGCAGGAAAGCTGATGTTTTGGGCCTAGACCCATTCTATTTCTGAAGAAGGGTCTAGGCCCGAAATGTCAGCCTTCCTGCTCCTCTGATGCTGCTTGGCCTGCTGTGTTTATCCAGCTCTACACCTTGTTATCTCAGATAATAAGCAATTAGATTTGAGCTGGCTTGGATTGCAAGCAATATTCAAATCAGCACTCCAGGCACACAGTGAGAACTTATTAAAAAATAACAGCTTATTAGCAAAGACAGCCCAGTGCGAAAGTGCTAAACGCTGGCAAATGCAGGTCTTTCTGGGTGTCACTAGCACTGCGGTGCAGGCTCAGAATAAATCAGTGGGCAAAGTGGAAAAGGTTATTGCTAACATTGACTGAGGCTCTGGTTTTCACATTGACCTTTAGGGATCAGGAGGCCAGGACCAAGTGACAGAAACACCGGGTTTTTGCTGTGATCTGAGTGTTTGGGATAGCGCTAAACAGGCAGGAGTGTTGGCTGGGGTCGGAGGTGATTTAAAACAACAAAATAATAGAAGCAAAATATTGCAGATATTGGACTTCTGGAACAAAACACAGAAAGTACTCGAGAAACTCAGCAGGTCTGGCAGCATCTGTGTCAAGAAAAAAGAGTTAACGTTTCAGTTTGACTCTTCAGAATTGAGTTCTGTGTTATTCCAGAATCATACGTGTGTTAAGATTGTCCAATCTTTAAAGCCGTTTGGTCAGTGTATCCATGTGATGGAGAGGTGGTGCCAGTCAGAACTGTAACTGTTTTTTGAATTGCTACCCATTCATCCTGAATTACTGTCCTCTGGTACAGGGGTTTGTTTCATGTTGACTCACTCTATCGCTGACGTCTAGTTACTCACCAGCTCATATCAGACTGGCGACCATTCCCCTCTCCCCCACCATGATACTTTCTGTTCCTCTGCCTTGGAGCTGCAGAATTTTTCTGTTTCTGTGCGTCTTCTGTCTGATCCGAAATAGTTTCTGAAATAGTCCCTGAAGTATTCTGCAGCACTGGGCTTTATCACGAGGTTTGTGGGATTCTCTGTCAGCAGTGATCGGCAGGATTTGTTTTTCTTGAAGTCTTCAGGGTCACCAATCTGTACCCCCATAGTTACTCTTGGAAATCCTCATTTCCCTTTTTTTTGGGCTTGATTGAGGAATATGCTGTGGCAGAAACCAACACGGCCACAATGTTATACTGTGGGTTACTTCAAGACCAATGTGGATTCAAATATCCACCTTATTATTCTATCTAGAAGAGTCTTGAGTAAACAAGATGAAGCTTATTGCATTATTGTGACTATTTACAGGTTACATGAATATGACCATTATTCCAACGATTGTTAGGAGCTCACTAGCCCCAGAGTCTGTCTGCCAAGAGCTCCATGACCAACTCCCTAGCACATTAAGTCAGTATGATGTTTATTGCATTCAATCAAATATTAATCCTTTCAGCTCCATGTACAACTCCCTTTTTTCTAATCAATGTTTAGCCTGCCCAGTATCTTCTAGCATCTACTTCACAAGGACTTCAGCAACAACATTTTCCTGGTAAAGACAGATGCAAAGTAGCCATTTAGTATCTTGTCATGACCTTCCCACTTCCAGGCAGAGATTTACAGTCACTAATGCTTTCCTTTGACACTGATCAAGTAGATGCTGTCTGTAACTCCTGCAGTAACTCCCCTCTCTCTAGCAGTGTAATATTTACCTTAATCAGTGCCATCACCCCATCTCCTTTCTTTACTCCCTTATTGCTCCTGAATTCTTTGTATCCAGGAATACTTAATACCCAGTCCTGTTCCCTTTTCAATCAGATTTCCATTATCACCAAGGGGACATCTCTCCTTGAGTTGCAGTTCACCATCCCTATTAACCATGCACTGTAATGCATCCATTGCAAACAAGAATTTGAGCAAATTACATAATTACTCCCCAATGGCCTCACTAGAAAGTCAGACAGGATAAAATACACAGGGAGCATTACTGGACAGCGTGAGACCGGAACTATCTTATTAATAGACAAATTGTCAATACCTCAATACATTCATGTTAGCCAGGATGAGTTGAGCTTCCAATATCTGCAAATTGCAAAATAATATAAGGATATGAATGTATTGTGACACTTTACACAACATAGGAGAAGAGATTTTTGAGGAGACATCCAGCAAAAGATTAAAAAGATCAGTCACAATAAGGCAGGCTTGAAGATGTTGAGAAAAGTTTCCTTCTATGAGAGGAAATTGGGATGTGAGTAAGAACATTTGGATGGGTACATAAATAGAAAGGGTTTAGAGGGATAGGGGATAGAGGCCAAATGCTGGCAAATGGGATGAGATTAATTTAGGATATCTGGATGGCATGGACGAACTGGATCGAAGGGTTTGTTTCTTGTTGTACAACTCTATGACTCTATAATAGTCTACAACCTCATTGCCCAGCCTGTCCCCCACTCTACTATATCTTTAAGCCTGATTAAATGGAAAATGCAGGAAGGCATGCCAGGAGGAGCACCTGCCATATCTGAAAATGAGGTGTTAGTCTGGTGAAGCTGCCAAGCAGGAGTATTTGCATTCTAAACAGCATAAGCAACATGTGATAGACAGAGCTAAACAATCCCACAACCAACAGATCAGATGTAAGCTCTGCAGTCCTGCTGACTGTGAGTGGTGCTGGACAATTAAATAACTCAGTGGAGGAGGAAGCTCCAGAAATATCCTGATCCGCAATGATAGAAGAGCTCAGCACATTAGGTAAAAGACAAGGACGAAGCATGCGCAACAATCTTCATCCAGAAGTGCTGAGTGGATGATCCATCTCGGCCTCCTCCATTGGTCTCCAGTATTACAGATACCAGTCTTCAACCAAGTCAATTCACTCCACGTGATACCAAGAAACAGTTGGATACTTTGGATACTGCTAAAGCCTATGGGCCTTGACGAGACTTTAGCAATAGTACTGAAGACCTGTGCTCAGAATTTGCCACTCCCCTAGTCAAGCTGTTCCAGTACAACAGTTACAACACCGGCATATATCCGATAATGTGGAAAATTGCGTAGGTATGTCCTGTACACAAAAAGTAGGACAAATCCAACCCGGCCAATTACCGCCCCATCAGGCTACTCTCGATCATCAGTAAAGTGATGGAAGGTGTTGTCAGCATTGCTTATCAAGCAGCACCTGCTCAGTGATGCCCAGTTTGGGTTCTGCTGGGACCACTCAGCTCCTGGCCTCATTACAGCCTTGATTTAAACATGAACAACAGAGCTGATTTTCAGAGGTCAGGTGAGAGTGACAGCCCTTGATATCAAGACTTCATTTGACCGAGTGTGGCATCAAGGACTCCCAGCAAAACTGGAATCAATGGGTATGAGGGAGCAAACTCTCTGCTGATTGGAATCCTAACTGGCATACAGGAAGATGGTTGTGGTTGTTCGGGTTAATCAGTCAGCCCTAGGACATCACTGAAAGAGTATCAACCATTTTCAGCTGAAGTTGGAATTGTCTTCCTGACACGTTGTTAATTTGTCTATGTTTAAAACCATCACCATGACGAAGATCCGTGTGGTCCCTAATGCAGGTTATCAGTGAGGCAGCCTGTTGGTTTCTTTGTCAATTCTGCTGTCAGTGCCGTTATGGTGCCAGGGTCTATGCTGGTATTAAGAATAACCTGGAGGTAGTGTCAATATTGGTTCAGGTGTTGGAGCTGGGAATGCGTAAGAGTGAAGATGGACCTGCTTCACAGGATTTTCTTCATCAATCTCTCAGAATTTGGTGACCAAGCTATTGACTGACCTTGGAATTGTACTCAGAGACAGTGTGTAATTATTGACAAATGAGGTTAAGCGTAAAAAACTAAATGAATGGAATTACTTAGTGTTAAATCTCCTAGACCCATTAACCTGTCAATGGGGGAGTTGATGGCCTCGTGGTATTATCGCTGGACTGTTAATCCAGAGACCCAGATAATGTTCTGGGAACCTAGGTTCGCATGCCACTACAGCAGATGGTTGGAATTTGAATTCAGTAAATATCTGTAACTAAAAATCTAACAATGATCGTGAATCCGTTGTTGATCGTTGGGAAAAGCCCACTTGTTTCACCAATGTTCTTTAGAGAAGGAAGCTGCCATCCTTACCTGGTCTGGTCTACATGTGACTCTGGACCCACAGAAATATGGTTGACTCTTAATTGCCTTCTCGGCAATTAGGGATGGGCAATAAATGCTGCCTGGCCAGTGATGCCCTCATCCTGTGAATGAATAAAGAAATAAAACAAATGATTTAAAAGAGGCAGTGAGATCCATGTCTTGTTTTGTCCAGGATTCACGACATTTTACTACACTTATACAGGGCATTGGTGAGACCACCCACACCTAGAGTAATGTGTGCAGCTTTGGTCTTTCTATATAAGCTAGGGCACGGAGTGGGTTTCCTTTAATCAAGGGATGGTTGCATAAGGAATGATTGCATAAATAAGGTCTCTACTCCTGAAAGTTTAGATGATCATTTCAGAATAAGGGACTGGCCAGTCAATAGTAATGTGAGGAATCTCTTCAATCAAATGGTCGTGAATATTTGGAATTCACTTGCTGAGAAAGCTCTGAATGCTCAAACAGGATGTTCAGGATCGGGGTCAATAGATTTTTGGGTATTACGGAATATGCAGATAACGTTGCATTATAGAGCTGTAGTGAAAGATCAGCCATGCTCTATGTGCACTGTCTACGAAATGCACTGCAGACATTCCCCAAAGATGCTTAGACAGCACCTTCCAAATGCACAACCACTTCCACCTAGAGGGATAAGGGCAGCAGATACCCTGGAACACCGCCAACTGCAAGTCCCCCTTCAACCTACTCACCATCCTGACTTGGATATATATCATTGAGCCTTCACCGTCACTGGGTCCAAACACTGGAATTCCCTCCCTAAGGACATTGTGCATTTACACACAGCAGGTGGATAGCAGCAGTTCAAAAAGGACGGTTATCACCACCTTCTGAAGGGGCAACTAGGGACGGACAGTGATATGGCCCAGACACGTTCAATCAGCACATAAACAGGTTGGAGGGGACTTATCGGCAACTGAAGTTTGATAGCTTGATAGTTTGTCCAGATTCTCACCAGATGGGTGTTCAGTCACAGCCAGTTGGACCACATGTTTATTCAGTGTCACTACTGAATGCCACAGTCCAACACCTCTCTTCGTTTGAATGAGACATTAACGAGCATGATCCAGGATGCTGACCGGTGTTGATTGACCCAATGAAGATCGGTACAGTAGCAAATGGCCTTTCCCTTTTCAATGCTATTGTTAATGATGACGATGTGGTGGTGCTGGTGTTGGATTGGGGTGGACAAGGTCAGAAATCACATGACACCAGGTTATAGTCCAACAGGTTTTATTTGAAAACACTAGCTTTTGGAGCATCACTCCTTCTTCAGGTATTAGTGAGAGAGGCGGTATCAGACACAGAATTTACAAGTAAAGGATCAAAGGGTCACACCACTGATGAGGATGTATTACGCAACCTTAAGATGCTGTTAAATCTTTAACCAGTTAAAAAATTTTAATTGATTAATATGTAAATATAAATCCCTGAATTTCTTTCAAGTCACTGCCCTGAGAGAACTAAAGGCTTTATCAATGTAAAGAAGAGGTGACGTTTTAGGTCAGACAATGCATGTCAGGTGTGAAGCCTTGTTTAGAATCTGTTTGTGTTTTGGTTTGGAGTCAGATGGGTTTTATTTCTAAGGTAGGAATTTATAAAACGCCACATTGACTAACTGTCTATAAATTGTGTGCTTCTTGAACAAAATAGAAAGTTTCTGTAAATACAAATTCAACCCATAGATTTACGTGTGTCTGGTGTGTTTGTTTGTGTGTGTGTGTGTGTGTCTGTATATGTGTGTTCGATTTGAAGAATCGCATTCCAATTCAGCAGTTTCAGCTGTTATAGCGAGATGCCACCAAGAATAGGCAGGGGTTCAGAAAGTGGGCAACGATTTAACTTGAATAGACATAGTCCTAATCAGCGCTCTTCTTCATGTTCCACTCAGCGACCTTTTCTTTGTCCACCTTCAAGCTGACAAGGCTTGTCCAGGTTTTCTGCAGATGGTTGAAATCCGCTCAGATTAGGCCCCAGTTGGTGATGTTAGCTGTGAAACAGCAGCATTGTGGGATGTCCTTTAATTACTCTGGGAGACCACTACATTAAACAGAGGCTGTAACTGAATGCAGAGAAGACTCTCGAACCAGCCTGAGCAAAGTGAAAACTGGGAAGGAACGTCACATTTAGTTCCGTGGCCGACCACTCACCCAGGAGCTAATGCCAAAATACTGCGGCAACGCTAACCCACCACCAATATGTCTATTGCAACTTTAAGACCAGAGTGAGTCTCATATGGAAGTTGGCCAGAGTCAACACACTCTGCCGAACTTCACTTAGCCTAGTCTATCCAACAGCGCAGTACTGTTACTGAACTGGGCTCAGGAGGCATCAGCAAACATGGTTGCTATTCCCCCTCTAGGATGTCAGCTGGAACATTATTGGGACTGTGGTTAATACAACGCAAATGGCTTCCTGAATGTATCAAACTTTCTGATGTCCACAAGAAAAATATCCTCCTTAAAGATCACCATTGGCTAACAGCGAGTGGAATGTTCCTGTCGACACAGAACAGGAAAAGTAAATCACCCACCCATGCAAAACTCCACATCGTACTGGAATGTTACAGCAGTACACACCATAGGGTCATACAGCATAGGAACAGATCCTTCGGTTCAACTCATCCGTGCCAAACTGGTATCCTAAACCGAACTAGTCCTATTTGCCAGCATTTGGCCTGGATCCCTCTAAAACCTTCCTATTCACTTACCTGAACCAATGCCTTTTAAATGTTGTAATTGCCTCTACCAGCCTCTACCACTTCCTCTGGCAGTTCATTCCATAAATGTACCACCCTCTGTGAGAAAAGGTACCCCTCAGGTCCCTTTAGATCTTTCCCTTCTCACATTAAACCTACACCTTTTCGTTCCAGACTCCCCTACCCTACGGAAAAGACATTGGCTATTCATCTTATCTATGCTCCTCATGATTTTATGAACCTCTAAAAGGTCACCCCTCAACCTCCTATGCTCCAGGGAATAAAGTCCCAGCCTATTCAGTCTCTCCGTACACCTCAAGCCCCCTAGTCCCAGCAACATCTTTGTAAATTTTTTCCGTACTTTCTCAAGTTTGACAACATCCTTCCTATAGCAAAGTCTTGTAGAGCTGCAACATCTCACCCCAACTCCTATATTCACTGCGCTGAATGATGAAGGCAAGCATGTCTAACAACTTCTTCACCACCCTCCCTACCTGTGACTCCACTTTCAAGGAAACAAAAGACTGCAGACACCAGAAATCTGAAGTGAAACACTGGCGATGCTCAGCATGTCAGGGAGCAGCCAGCAGGTGTAAGGCCTTCAAGCTGAAACATTAACTCCTGGTTTTTCTCTCCACGGGTTCCTCCAGCATGTTCTGTGTTCATTCCAGTAAAATCAGCCCTGGCAGGCACGCAGCTCAGAAACTGAGAACATGATGTTTGCTTGAGTTGGGACCTGTTCCTTTGCTGAGCAGTGTGAAAAATTCGGGAGTTTTCAAACTGATGTGTAAGGTAATCAATGGAGATGCAGGATTGATAGAGAGGAATAATTTCCCTACTTCCGTTTGGGGGAGTAATCGGGGGTGTGGGTGGTGTGTGGTTAGTGAAGGGGGAGTGAAGGTGAGTGGGAGTGAGGAGGAAATGAAGGGGAGAGTGAAGGACGAGTGAGGGAGACTAAGGGAGAAAGAGTGAAGGGAGTAGTGAGGGGCTGAGGGTTGGAAGTGTGAAAACAGAGTGAGGGGGGATTACTGGGAGTGAGGAGGAAGTGAGGGGGAGAGTGAAGGTGGGGTGAAGTGAGGGAGGGAGGAGTGATGGAGAAAGAGGAAGGGGGTGATAATGGGATAGTGAAGGAGGGAGGAGTGAGGGGCGATGGAGGGAGGGGATAGTGATGGGATGAATGAGGGGGAGTTCAAGGGAATAATGTCCATGTGAGTTGGGGTGGTCGGGCAGCTGGGAGGGACACCGTATGCAGGGTGTAATATAAGAAATTATTACACAAGTTAACAACCATCTGAGCCCTCTGATGTTATTGACTTGGGGTGAGCACTGAGTATTTCAGATCTCTTTGACATTACCTGCGAGGAGCTAAGTGAAAAACTTTCACAATATCCTCGCAGTGTACCATGTGCATTGGCTTTGAGTGGAAGAAACCCTGGCTGTTACAGTTTGTAGCTGGTGCAATAAATTCAGCTGTATCCATTCTTCAGCCTTCACCATCTCTGCAATATTGAATTTCCACTGCTGTGGTACTAATGAACTTGTCCTTACCATCTCGGGACTGGCGAGGAGAGGGACACTTTCTCTCTTTGTGTGACCTCTGCAGAGTGACATTTCTAAATGATACACTTGTCTGTTCAGTGTGTGTTTAACGTGCTGTAAGAGGCACATTTGAGATAGGTTCCTTGAGTTTTTAAAAAGCAGGCAGGATAGTTGTTACTGAACTTAACCCAGTCAATGGAAATCAGTATAAACTACCTGACTCTCACATAATAGACGAGGCGGATAGACTGACCAATGCACAGTGCTGTAAAATGAAAACGGTGTATGGTTCTTGAAGATTGGTGATGCGACCAGAAGCCCATTGTCCAAGGGATTATCTCTTCTCTCCATCCAGGGGAGCATGCAGATGGCCCTCTGGATAATTGGGTTAGTGTTTAGGAGGCAGCTCCCATTCACATTCATTCAAGGCAATAGAACCTGGTGAGTCTTCTCTAGCTTTTCATTCATACTTGCTCATGGGACAGGCAGTTTTCCTTTGGGAAGGTGGTGGTGAGTTGCCTTTATAAATCACTGCAGTCCATGTGTAGATCCGCAATGCCCAGAGAGTGGAGATGGGTGGTGCCCTGAACCCCCATAACTCCTCCGGCAAGGAATCTACCCGCCATGGACAGACCAGGAATCCGGAACATTTAGCTCATTGACCCTGGTGGAAGACATGCCACATGCACCGCCTGGCACTCACACATCCTCTCCGGGTCAGCCGGGTCAGTAAAAGTGAGGAGCACATTGTTGGCGAAACCCGAGGGTACCACACCCATACCCAGCCACACAGCATCAGTCCCAACAACATTCTCCACCAGAGGCACAGGGAAGGGTCCAGGTACAGGAAACACAGCTGGCTGGCCAAGGGGCAACACTGATGTAAAGGGGCGCTGTCAGGGACCCGGTAACTTTAACCAGACACTACGCAGCGGCGTACAGAATCCAGAATCTGGGCATGAATGCTCACAGAGTCCCATGCCGATCCTCGTGACTGAACCTGTTGCATACCTTCTCCTGGTTGAGGAATAGGAAGGCGCTCTGGGAAAAATGGTTCAGGCCCTGAACCGGATGGATGTCGTCATGGATCCTCAGCCCAGGACCTTGTACAACTGGTCAGGGTGGATCATGTGGTCCAGTATGAATCCCAGTCGAGATGACAAGAACCTTGCAAACACTTTGTAATCCATGCGGAGGAAGGAAATCGGATGCCAGTCCTTGAGTAAATGAAGATCCTCTTTCTTCGGCAGCAGGATGATGACTGCTCTGCACAAAGAAAGGGGAGCTCTTCGGCCACAAAACATTCCTGCACATGGTTGCACCTCCCCACCCCCCGCCCCACCCCAACAGGACGTACCCGATCACCCTGAAGCATTGCACGGCCAGCCCACCAGCCCTGGGGACTTGCCCCTTGAGAGCCAGGTGAGGGCGATAGTCAGCTCCTGTATAGTGACAGGAGACTCAAGCATCCCCAGGCTGACCTACAGCTGGTCCTCCATCATTGCAGCCTCAGTTCAAACATGGACAAAAGAGCTGAATTCCAGAGGTGACATGAGAGTGACAGCCCTCGATATCAAGGCTGCATTTGACTGGGTTTTGGTGGAATCAAGAAGCTCTAGCTCAAGGAGCTCCAGCTAGACTGAAATCAATGTGTATCAGGGGCCAAACTCTCCACTGGTTACAGTCATACCTGACACATAGGAAGGTGGTTGTGGTTGTTAGGAGTCAATCATCCCAGCTCCAGGACATCTCTGCAGCAGCTCGTCGCTGTAGTGTCCTCGGCCCAACCATCTTCAGCTGCTTCATCAATGACCTTCCCTCCATCATAAGGTCAGAAGTGGGAATGTTTGCTGATGATTACTCAATGTTTAGCACTATTCATGAATGCTTAGATATTGAAGCAGTCCATGTTCACATGCAACAAGATCTGGACAATATCCAGGTTTGGACTGATGAGTGGCAAGTATCATTCACAACGCACAAATGCCAGGCTATGACCATCACCAATAAGAGACAATCTAACCACCATCCCTTGACATTCAATGGTGTTACCATCACTGAATAGCCCACTATCAACATCCTGGGGGTTACCATTGACCAGAAACTCCGCTGAACTTGCCATATAAATACAATGGCGACAACAGAAGGCCAGAAGCTAGGAATACTGCGGGGAGCAACTCACCTCCTGACTCCCCAAAGCCTGTCAACCATCTACAAGGCACAAGTCAGGAGTGCGATGGAACACTCCCCACTTGCCTGGATGAGTGCAGCTCCAACAACACTCAAGAAGCTTGACGCCATCCAGGACAAAGCAGCTCACTTGATTGGCACCACATCTACAAACATTCACTCCCTCCACCACCGATACTCAGTAGCAGCAGTGGGTATCATTTACAAGGTGCACTGCAGAAAATCACTGAAAGATCCTCAGACTGCACTTTCCAAACCAACGATCACTTCTGTCTAGAAGGACAAGGGCAGCAAATACATGGGAACAACATCCCCTGCAAGTTCCCCTCCAAGACACACACCATCCTAACTTGGAAATTTATCACCATTTCTTCACTGCTGCTGAGTCAAAATTCTGGAATTCTCTCCCTAAGGGTATTGTGGGTCAACCAACAACACGTGGACTGCAGCGGTTCAAGAAGGCAGCTCACCCCCACCTTCTCAAGAGGCAACTAGGGACGGGCAATAAATGTTGGCCAGCCAGCGACGCCCACATCCGGCAAAAATGAATTAAAAATAACTCTGCACGCATCCTCACTGGATGTATCCGGAGAGAGCAGAGTCACGTAATGGGCTCTGTTCTGATGCCCCCTGGATCCAAGATGAGGAATCCACTGTCGGCTGCAGCATGAGGAGCCGCTGGTGCAGCACGTGCCTTTTCTCCAGTGAGTAGAAGGGGTACCATTGTCCGGGACCCGACACGATGCAGGTCTTGGAGCACAACATACTTCTCTTCACACACCCCCTGCAGGGCCGTGTCCCCTTCAGGCTGCCCAACATGTGACTCCAGGTCAAGCACGTCCTTCTCTAACTCCTTGATCCTGGATTTCAACCTCCTTGCCGACCCCCATACTGTTGACAGAAGACTTAGGTGTGAGTCTTGCCAACGTCCCACCCATAACCTCCAGGAGGGAAAGCCACCTCCCCCCCTCTCCACTCCACTTCCCTCTCCAGCCAGTTCAGAACCAGTGAAATGAATCCTGGAACCATTTTTCTGCAGCAGCAGAAAGGGCCACCACTCTGACCCTAGCTGGATGCAGAACAGGGTGATCTCTGCCACACCAGCTGGTGCTCTGAGCATGGCACCAGCTAAATATTGGAACACAGGAAGCATATGCCTCTGAAACATACAGATGGCGAACTCACCAGCCTCTCTGCCACCATCTCAAAGGAATCCACCTACAGTTAGGTCCCATCCGCAGTGAACCCTTTCTCCAAGGTCAGGTTCACCATCGGCTCGGATGAAGGAGATATTTTAGATCCTACAATGATGGCTGATGGGCCAATGATGCCAGACATCACCTTTGTGCAGGCCTCAATAGTCATGTCTGGGTGGCCCCCAGATTCTTTGTTAAGAGCCTGAAGGACGATGGGACTACAGAATCTGCTGGGGCTAAAGCAGTAGCTGATACGCAACTGACCCCTGCCATGGGAGACATTGGTGTTGACTTCACCAGTGCCACACACTGCCTCTCAGTAACTGAGAGAAAGATAAACAAATAAGCCCCAATTGCCCCGAGGATGTTGCTCCGTCCCAGGGAATAATGGGCCACAACAGGAGAGGTTGCAGTGATAGTCCTAGGGGTCTATAGGCAACACAAAACAGTTCCCAGTCAGGCCAGGCAACAGTGCCAACCTTAGCTGCAGGCTCCATTAGGGGCTATAGGCCCCACTCTCCAAACTCCTCCTCCTCTTCCACATAGCAGCATGGATGACATGCAAAGCCCAACCCAGCCCAGGACAGACAGTTCTGCAGACCCACCCCATGTCTGCTTTATTGTCTAAAGTTTTTTCATTATCAAGGCATCGTGAGCATTAATGGACACCATGGGTCTGATTTATTTCCTTATCAAACTGGTTCAGAGTTGATATCACACACTTCTGGAGCAGATGGGGTTTGAACCCAAGTCTCCTAGTTCAGAGGTAGGGACACTACGACCACACTACAAGAAGCCTGGATCAGCTTTATTTCTTCTTAAGTCAACCTGCTTGGGTGAGTTACAACACAACTCTGGAGCAGAACAAAGAACAAAGATCAATACAACATAGGAACAGGCCCTTCAGCCCTCCAAGCCTGCACCAACAGATTTTGCTCTTCCATACTTTCGCTTCCTGGTCATGTATTCATCCAGATGTCTCTTGAATGCTGTTACTGTGTCAGCTTCCACCAGCTCCTCTAGCAGCGTGCACCAGGTACCCTCGACCCCTTGACTGATGAACGTGCCTCACACATCTCTTTCAAACTCCCCCACCACACCCCCCGGCACCTTGAACCTGTGTTCTCTAGTAATTGACCCCTCCACCCTGGGAAAAAGCCTTGTACTTTCCACTCTTGCCATGCCATTCACAATCTTATAAACTTCTATCTGGTCACCCCTCAGTCTCTTGTATTCCAGTGAAAACAAACCCAGTCTATCCAACTTTTCTTCATAGCTAAATTTCCCACACCAGGCAACATCCTGGTAAACCTTTTCTGTTCCCTCTCCAAAGCAACCACATCCTTCTGGTAGTGTGGTGACCAGAATTGTATGCAATATTCCAAGTGTGGCCTAGCTAAAGTTCTGTAAAGAAGCAGCATAGCCTTTCCTTATACTCAATGACCGTTCCAATGAAGGCTAGCATGCCACAGGCCTTTTTTACTAACTTACACCTGCGCTGCAACCTTCAGTGATCTGTGAACCTGCACACCCAGATCCCTCTGCGTATCAATAATCCTAAGGGTTCTGCAATTCATTAAAAAATTTCCACGTGTACTCAACCTTCCAAAATGCATCACATTACATTTGTCCAGATTAAACTCCTTTTGCCATTTTTCTGCCCATGCCTCCACCTGATTGACACACTACTATATCCTCTGACAATCCTCCTCACTATCTGCAACTCCACCAATATTTGTTTCATCCGCAAACTTACTAATTAGACCAGCTACCTTTTCCTCCGAATCATTTATGTCGATCACGAACAGCAGAGGCCCCAACACTGATCCCTGTGGAACACCACTAGTCACAATCCTCCATTCCAAAAAGCATCCTTCCACCGCTACCCTCTGTTTCCTATAACTGAGCTAGTTCTGTATCTATCTTAGCAAGCCAGGCAGCATCAAGGGTCCCAACCCAAAATGTCACCTTTCCTGCTCCTCTGATGCTGCTTGGCCTGCTGTGTTCCACACTGTGTTATCTCAGACTCCAGCATTGGCAGTTCTTACTCTCTCTGTATCCATCATGCTAGCTCACCCTGATACCGTATGACTTCATCATCTTTTGCACCATGCCATGAGGGACCTTGTCAAAGGCTTTACTGAAGTCCATGAAGACAACATCAACTTCTTTTCCCTCATCAATCATCTTCTTCACCTCCTCAAAACTTGATCAAGTTAGTGAGGCAAGACTTACCCCGCGTAAAACCATGCTGGCTATCGGTAATAAGTCCATTTGCTTCTAAACGCATACAGATCTTGTCCCTGAGAATCTTTTCCAGGGACAGCATGGTGGCTCAGTGGTCAGCATTGCTGCCTCACAGCACCAGGAACCCAGGTTCAAGTCCAGCTTCAGGTGACTGTGTGGAGTTTGCACATTGTCTCTGTATTTGTGTGGGTTTCCTACCACAGTCCAAAGATGTGCAGGTTGGGTGGATTACCAATAATGTCCAGGGGTGTGTAAATTAGGTGGATTAGTCATGGAAATGCAGGGTTACAGAGAGAGAGTAGGATGATGGGTCTGGGTATTATGGTCACTACTCCTGAAATGCTCCCCCCACTGAAACTTCACTCACCTGGCTGGGCTCATTCCCCAAGACCAGATCCAGTGTAACCCCTTCCCTGGTTGGACTGTTTATAAACCCTCCTGAATGGTCCTTACAAATTCTGCCCCATCCTAGCCCCTACCACAAAGCGAGTCCCAGTCAATACAGGTTAAGTTAAAATCACCCGTCACAAGAACCCCACAGTTTTTACATCTTTCCAAAATCTGTCTACATATTCTCTCCTTTATCTCTTGCTGGCTGTTGGGGGGGCAATACCCCCAGCATTGTGATTTCACCTTTCCTATTCTGGAGTTCTATCCATATTGCCTCACTGCACGAGTCCTCTGATGTATCCTCCCTCAGTACAGCTGTGAGATACTTCTTTACCAGTAATACAACTCCCCCACACCTTTAACATCCCTTTCTATCACACCTGAAACATCTAAATCCTGGGATATGCAGCTACCGGGTCCTATCCCTCTTTCAGCCAAGTCTCTATAATCACAATGATGTCGTAGTTCCAAGTATTAACTGGAGCTCTAAGTTCATCTACCTTGTTATTACACTCCTTGCATTGAAACCCATGCATTTCAGACCACATCCCCAACCCTTTTCAGCGGCATTTCCCTGCCTGTTCTTGTTCTTAGTCATGTTTACCTTGGTTTCTACCTCTCCCTCTATTCCTGCATTTACTACTTTACTCCTCCGGTTCCCATCCCCTGCCACCCTATCAAGCGTTCCCCCAAGGACATCAGTCCTGGTCCTGCCCAGATGTAACCCATCCAGTTTGTACAGGTCTTACCTCCTTCAGAACTGGTGCCAATGCCCCATGAATCTTAAACCCTGGCCCTCATACCACCTTTTCTGCCATGTGTTCGTCCTATGTATCCTGCTGTTTCTACTCCGATTAGCTTGTGGCACTGGTAGTAATCCTGAGATAACTACCTTTTAGATCCTACATTTCAACTTTCTTCTGAGTTCTCTATATCCTGTATTTAGGACCTCACCCCCCTTTTTACCTCTGGCATGAGTACCCATGTGTACTACAACCACTGACTGCCTGCCCTTTCCCTGGCAAGTGTGACTTGAATACAGGCCTTTGAGCCTGACAGAGAAACATCCCAGTTTCTGCACGCTCTCTACAAAACTGATGACCCTCCTCAAAAAAAAAATCAAAGAACTGCAGGTGCTGGAAATCAGAAACAAGAATACAAATTGCTGGAGAAACTCAGCAGGTCTGGCAGCACTTGTGGAGAGAAAGCTGAGTTAATGTCTTTGGTCCAGTGGCCCATCTTCAGATGCTGTGAAACCTGCTGAGCTTTTCCAGCAATTTCTGTGGGAGAGATTAGCAACACTCCACAGAAGTGTCAGGGTGCAGCTGGAGGCCATTCAGCCCACCGTGCCAGAACTAGCTCTTTATCAGAGCATCATTACTGTGTGCCACTCTCCTGCTTTCCCCAAATCCCTGAACACTATTTCTATCCAAAAATTCATCCAACATCCTCTTGAATGCCTCATTATACCTGCCTCCACCACACGTCCAGGCTGTCCATTCCAGGCCCTAACTACTCATTGAGTGAAAATGTTTTTTCCTCACATGCTTCTTTTGCACATCACTTTAAATATATGCCCTCTCATTTGTGTTCCTTTTATGGCCAGGAACAGTTCCTCCCTATCTACTCTGTCCAACCCACTCATGATTTTGAAAATCTCTATCAAATCTCCTCGCAGCTATCTTGTCTCCAAGGAGAACAGTCCCAACTTCTTCAATCTATCCTCATAATTGAAGTTTCTCGAACCTGGAACTATTCTTATAAATCATTTCTGCACTCTCTCTGGATTTTTGCGAAAAGGTGGCCCCCATAACTGTATACAATACTCCAGCTGGAGTCTAACAACTATCTTATACTTCATTACTACTTGCTATCTCTCCTTATTTTCATTCTGATTAAATTTAATGGGTGACTGACCTGCTATTGCCCACTTTTTACAATCACCCAACATCATAATGGTTCTTGTGAGATCACAGTTCCATTGATAAGTTCCAGAGATATTTGGACACGGGTGTTTTGATAGTTCTAAGAGAAACTTCAACCTCATGTATTCATTGGCCAGGACTCCAGATACTGACAAGTTAAAAAGACATGATCTGATCAAGGTTTTGTTCTGAAATTACTGCATGAAACAGAAAGAGAATTTTGGACGATGCAGGACCCTGTAATTCAATTCTGTTCAGAGTTCACAGTGAAGTCTAACAAAGTGTTGTGACTGTTGTTATGATGGTATGGTGGGGTAAAATACACACAAGGTAAACAAGCAGGAGGCTGGAAAAACACATCAAGCCAGGCAGCATTTCAAAGAGGTGTTAACACCGTATGTGTATTTTAGACGCAAAACAAAATGCAGATGCTGGAATCCAAGGTAGATGAACAGGAGGCTGGAAAAACACAACAAGCCAGGCAGCATCTCGAACAGGAGAAGTCAACATTTCGGGTAGTGCCCTTTGCTAATACTCAAAATGTTGACTTCTTCTCCTCCAGGTGCTGCCTGTCTTGTTGTGTTTTTCCAGCCTCCTGTTCATCTACCTTGGATTCCAGCATCTGCTGCTTTTTTTGACTCTAAAATACACACAAGATGTTAGCTGTGATTCAGGATGCTTACACAGGATGCAAAATTGTAGAGAGCCAACTGAAGAGATACCTAGGGTCTAACTTCCTGAAATAACACAATTAGAGTAAGACAAATAGCCATACCATTACTGGTAAAAAAGGTAGTTCAACCACAGTTAAAACACTGTGCCCATTTCTGGGCCCCTTAATCAAGGTGTGGCAGTGAGTTAACAGGTCATATGTATCATGTAAAAGGTGGGGTAAGTCTAGTGGTATTATCACTGGACTTTTAATCCAGAAGGCCAGGTAATGTTCTGGGACCTGGGTTCGAATCCCACCATGGCAGAAGGTGGAATTTGAATTCAATAAAAATCTGGAATTAAGAGTCTAATGTTGAGCATGAATCCATTGCTGATTGTCAGGAAAACTACGTCTGGTTCACTTATATTTGCCATCCTCACCTGGTCTAGTGTATATGTGACTGCAGACTCAGAGCAATGTGGTTGACTCTTTACAGCCTTCTGGGCAATTAGGGATGGGTAATAAATGCTGGCCTAGCCAGGAAACACCCTCATCCTGTGAATGAATAAAACAAAATGTGGGTGTCTATGTTGTCATGGTAACGTAAAATTCATGGTGTGCCCTCCCTCAATTTGGAGGGTACAGTTTAACACAACACTTACAATGTGTTGCCACTAACTGCAAATATTAATGCAAAAAATATTTCAGACTAACCAACAAATGAAGCAAGATCAAATATGTGCAGTTTCCATGGTTTTAATTCTATTTCCTGCCTTATCACTGAAGGGATTCAGAAAAAGCTATCCCTGTGAATTGTTTTCTAAATATGGTTAGTTGTCAGCTGGAGATCTGCCTTCAGTTCTGAGATTGTCTCTTTAAGAAGCATGTCAATCACAGAACAGGGACAGCTCAGGGGAGGCCATTTACCCATTCTCTCAGTACTGGCTCGCTAAAGAAAAATCTCCTGTGATGCGACTCCCCCACATTCTATCTGTAAACCTGCACATCTTCCTTTTCAGATGATAATCCAATTCCCCATCTGAAGCCTTGATTGAACCTGCCTCCTCCACAATCTCAGACAGTACATTCTAGATCCCATTTACTTGCCTTTTTTTTAATCATTAATGTTGCCAATTTTTCTTTTTCCATCAACTTCAATTTGTATCTTCTGGTTCTTTATCTGTCCACAAACTGGGACAGCTAACACCCTCTTTATTCTGTTCAATTCCCTCATGATTTTGAACCTTGATCAAATTACCTCTTGGCCCTCCTCATCTCCAGGGAAAACAGTCCTAACTCCTCCAAGCAAAGCGAATGGTTCCATGGATGAGGGACCTCAGTGAATGTGGGGTGATTGGAGAAACTGGTATTGTTCTTCTTAAAACAGGGAAGGTTAAATGGAGATTAACAGAGGGATTCAAAGTCATGAAGGTTTGATGGAATAAATTAGAAGAAACATTTTATGGGAGAGTCGATGGCCAAAGGACAATATTTAAATTAATTGGAACAGAATCAAAGGGGAATCCATTGCTTTTGGTGATCTGCCTCACGAAAGCAGATTCAATAGTAATTTATACCGCAGGTAATTTCCAGGTTTATTGGGAAAGAGCAGAAGAGTGAGACTGAATCTTTCAAAGAGTCAATCCAGGCTGATGAGCTGAATAGCCTCCTTCTAATGCAAGTTTATGTCATTCTATAAAATGTCTTTTAAATCACATTGGATTGATTCTGTTTTGTAAACACAAATGGGTAGATTCAAGATAATAAATAGTTCATATACTAATTGTCTCAGGATTAGTGTGTCTGTGAGCTTTTAAGAGACACAGTCTGTCAGTATGCCTTTAAGCACCATGGTCACGGTATTATCACTGTATCATAACAAGTGTCCTGATGAGATCAAGGCGTGGAAACATGGGAACACCACTACGCACAAGTTCCCCTCTAAACTACTCACCATCCTGACTTGGAAATATAGTGCCGTTTTTCAATGCCACTGGGTCAAAATCCTGGAGTTCCCTCCCTAGGGGCATTGTGGGTCTCCCTACAGCACATTGTAGCGGTTCATGAAGGCACCACCACCTTCTTAAGCCAATGAGGCCCAGCCAATGAAATGCTGGCCTGCCAACGATGTCCATGTCTCACAAGTGAATGTAAAAAAAGGTTTCAGCCACCATCTTATCACAGATCATTAGAACATAGCGCGCTATCAGAAACATGCACTTCTTCTGTAACCAAATATCCTACTACCAGCCCAGTCAGTGCCTGAGGAATGTATTGTTCATATACAATTGTAATAAATCTCTGTGGGATTCTTCAAAACACAACACCCACTCCCAGTTTCTGATGTTATGAGGGATAACATGAGCAGATAAAGTACCTCATTGGAGGCAAAAATCATATACTAAATATCACCTATCACCATCCCACCTACATTCCCCAGCCCCATCCCCCCTCTCTCTATTTATTTCCCAGCTCCCAGCACCCCCACCATTTCTGAAGAAGGGTCCTGACCCAAAACATCAGCTTTCCTGCTCCTCTGCTGCTGCCTGGCCTGCTGTGTTCATCCAGCTCCCAACTGTGTTATCTCTGACTCCAGCATCCGCAGTTCTTACTATCATTAAATACCAGCCTTGTTAATGATCCCTGACATAATGTGGGCAACAAGTAAATTATTAAATTATTATCTTGGTGACAATCTTATGGCTGTAACATTGGAAATTGGCTGGAGTGAAGGCAAAGTGAAAACAACAGCCAGGCGTGTTGTTAGCTTGAAGAGCAACCTTGATTTCTGCTCTCTAATCGTCTCAGTAATTATTGCAATTATTAACACATGGCTGAAGGAAGGACAAGACTGGCAGCTCAACAATCCAGGGTATAGAATGGTCATATGCAATTTTGGTGGGGAGGTGGTTGGGAATCTGAAAGAGTTGGGGGCATTGCATTACTGTTAAAGGAGACCAGCACTGCAGCATTGAGGGAGAATGTTTTAGAAGAGTCTTCAAATGAGCCCATCTGGGTAGATCATATAAACAAAAATGTTGTGACTACCTTGGGGGCATCTAAGACCAGGAGGCATATGTTTAAGGTGAAGAGCAAATGGTTTAGAGGAGATCTGAGAGAAAAAAACTTTCACTCAGATGGTAGTAAAAATATGGAATGTACTGCCTCCCCATATTTCCTTTACATTGCACTTACTCAAGCAGAGGTGACACAGTAGAACCGACATTCCAAAACTAGGCCCATCGTATCGCCCTCTAAAAGAACAACAAAATCAAAGAATTAGGATCAGGAGCAAGCCATTCAATCCCTTGAGCCTGCTCTGTCATTTAATATAATCATGGTTGATTTCATCTCTGCTTTAACTCCACTTTCCTGCCTGCTCCCCACAACTCTTCAAACCATTACTCATTAAAAATCTGTCCAGCTCCTCCTCAAATTCTCAATGTCCCAGCATCCACTGCATTGCTGGGGTAGTGAATTCCACAGAATAATGACCCTTTGAGAGAAACAATTTCTCCTCTCTCTCTGTTTTACCCTAAAACTATGACTTCTCACTTGAGGAGAGGAAACATCCTCTCTACTCCTATTTTGTCAATCTCCGTCAGCATCTTATATACCTCAATTAGATCTCCTCTCACTCCTCTAAACTCCAGAAAATACACAACTGCTCAATCTCTGTTCATAAGACAAACCTCTCATCTCTGAGGGGCAGTTTGGAGGGCAACTCTGGGCTTTTCTCTGAGGTCAGGTCCCCACGGCCGGAACTCCTGTCCAGTGAAGAGTTCAATAAGATGCCAGTGGTTCTTACTGCTCAACAGTACCACAGAGAAGATCTGGCTGTGGCCAGGATCTTGAGGACCAGGGTTTCAGGTGGGGGAGGAGTGGGGCTTTCTGGGGGTAAAGAGTTTGGGGATAGTGGGGTCAGAGGCCAATCCCTGCCCTA
This sequence comes from Ginglymostoma cirratum, assembly GCA_024137785.1. Lineage (NCBI taxonomy): Eukaryota > Metazoa > Chordata > Chondrichthyes > Orectolobiformes > Ginglymostomatidae > Ginglymostoma > Ginglymostoma cirratum. The sequence continues at coordinate 823,254 of JAHRHZ010000134.1, forward strand.
TGTCCAATCCATCAATCTGCCCAGACTGAGGGACTACCCATCCCCTACTCAGCTGGCAGCCTGCCCATCGGAACTGAGGTGGTTGTACCCAAGCAGGAAAAGGCCCTTAGAGGTGGTCATTAATTGGAAACGTAAGGGCCTCCTTTGGCAGTGAGGTGGGAAAGAGGAGCCTGTGCCTTCCAGCTTAATTTGGACAGATGGCAAGAAGGTGGCAGGGATGCCACCTGATGGGACAACACCACTCCAACCATGATAACAAGCATGGGGCTGGATGAACACAGCAGGTCAAGCAGCATCATAGGAGCAGGAAAACTTGACGTTTCGGGCCTAAACCCGATGAAGGGTTTAGGCCCGAAACG
>JAHRHZ010000134.1:873621-914454 GCA_024137785.1 Ginglymostoma cirratum
CACACACATACACACACACAGACACACTCTCTACCTCTCCTCCACTCACAAACACACACCCACACACTCATGCACACACACACACTCTCCCTCCCCTCAACTCACACACACACACACACACACATGCGCACACGAATCTATGGGGTAAATTTTTGTTTGAAGATACATTTTATTTTGTTCAAAAAGCTCACAATTTATAGACAGTTGGTCAATATGGTGCTTTCAAAATTCCTACTTTAGAAATAAAACCAGTCTGACTCCAAACTAAAACACAAACCGATTCTAAACAAGGCCTCACACCTAACATACATTATCTGACCTAAAATGTCACCTTTTCTTTACACTGATAAAACCTTTAGTTCTCTCAGGGCTGTGACTAGAAAGAAATTCAGACATTTACATATACATATTAATCAATTAAAACCTTATAATTGATTAAAGATTTAACAGCATCTTAGGTTTGTTTGCATCCTCATCAATAGTGTGAACCTTTGATCTTTTACGTATAAATTCTGTGTCTGATACTACCTCTCTCACTAACACCTGAAGAAGGATCAAAAGCTTGTGTTTTCAAATAAACCTGTTGGACTATAACCTGGTAATTTCTGTTGTTGTGGAGGTATTGGGATCTTTGCTTTTCCTGATATACATTAATGTCTAGGTTCTGGTGTGCAGGGGACACTAAACTGGTAGAATTGTAAACTGAGAAGGCCAGTGAGGAGCTCCAAAGGGACAGTGACAAATTGGTGGAGGTGGCTGTTGAAGTTCAATTCAGAGAACTGTGAGGTGCGTTTTGGTCAGAAGAACACTGAAAGACATATGCAACAGAGCCAACAAAACCAAAGTTGCTGGAAAAGCTCAGCAGGCCTGACAGCATCTGTGGAGGAGAAAACACCACTACACTCAGAATATGATTATTGCTACTTTCTGTTTCATGTATAACAGAATTGTTATGACACAGAAGGAGGCAAATCAACTCATTGTGCCTGTGTCGGTTCTATTCCCAAGTGCCAATTTCCTGCCTTTCCCCCAATTCCTGCCCATGATTTCTATCTAAATAGCCATCCAATGTCTCCCTTGAATGTGCGTCAATTGAACCTGCCTCCACCAAATTTCCAGCCAGTGCTTCTCACACCTTAACTACTCGTTGCCTTCGTCAGAACTCCACAGATGCTGCCAGACCTGCTGAGCTTTTCCAGCAACTTTGTTTTTGTTCCTGATTTACAGCGTCCGCAGTTCTTTTGGTTTTTATATACAACAGAGGGTGTAATTCTAAAGGAGCAGATGGACCTGGGTGTATATATACATAGATCATTGAAGGTGGTAGGACAGATGGAGAGAGCAGTTAATAAACCAGACAGCATTCTCAGCTTTAATAATAGGAGCATAGAGTACAAGAGCAAAGAGGTGATGATGAACCTGTGCAAGACACTTGTTAGACCTCAGCTGGAACATTGTGTACAGTAGTGAACACCATATTATAAAAAAAAGATGTGAATGCATTGGAGACAATGCAGAAGTGGTTTACAAGAATGGTTCCAGAAATGAGAAACTTTGAAGATGAGGATAGATTGAAGAAGTTGGGACTGTTCTCCTTGGAGGAAACAAGGCTGAGAGGAGACACTAAACAAAAAAAAAACCTGCAGATGCTGGAAATCACAAACTGCTGGGCAAACTCAGCAGGTCTTGCAGTATCTGCGGAGAGAAATCAAAGTCAACGTGTTGGGTCCAGTGACCTTTCTTCAGAATATCTGACCCTTCTTCAGGGCTGAGAAGAGAATATTTTAGAGGTTGTCATGATGATGAGTGGGCTGGACAGAGTAGACAGGGAGAACCTGTAAAAAGGAAAGAAAGACTGAAAGGGTGCAGATTTAAAGCAAATCAAGCAAGAGTGATGTGAGAAAAACCTTTTTCACGCAGCGAGTAGCTAAGGTGTGAGAAGCACTGGCTGGAAATTTGGTGGAGGCAGGTTCAATTGAGGCACATTCAAGGGAGACATTGGATGGTTATTTAGATAGAAATCATGGGCAGGAATTGGGGGGAAAGGCAGGAAATTGGCACTTGGGAATAGAACCGACACAGGCACAATGGGTTGATTTGCCTCGTTCTGCGTCATAACAATTCTGTGATACATGAAACAGAAAGTAGCAATAAACATATTCTGAGTGTAGTGGTGTTAGCCACTTGATACAAATCAGGTGGCAGTAATCCTTTTCTGTAATAACTATGGAATGACTTTGCCATTACTATAGCAACATCCTGATAATTAGCTCATCACATCACAGTAAGCAGCACAGCCGTCACCTCTATTGACTCATGATGGCAGTCTGTCTCTAACCTTTGTTGCAATGGTTAAATGTCAACTTCTCTATAACTCACTCTGCCATCAACTGAGACAGCACCCCCCCTTTGGGAATGAGGCAAAGTTTTCAATGAATTTGAGGTTGCTGCCTCGGCAACCACTTAAGCAGTTTGCTTCTTTCCAAATGACTTCCCTGTGGACTGTTTGTCTTTACTTATTGTTTCCCCTTACCTCTGCATCACTAAAACTAACTCTTCAAAACTTTTAACCAGAGCTTCTACTGTTAACTGCAGTCTGCAGCTTCATATCTGTCTCTTTGCCTAGACTCTAAATATTTGTTTCCAATCTCTCATGAAGCTTTTCCCTCCCAGGCCCTAAACAACAGTTCCTGTATTTTGTCCCCTTGGAATGAATGAGCTGTTTGTTTTAATCTCAGCCATTTTCTTTCTTTCCCTCATTAAACAGCTCAGTCAGTCCTGTTTCCCAGTTTGTGTGTTTCCAGCACAATTCTTCCCATGTTCACAACAGTTCTCCTGATGTGTTACTTTCTGCAGTGACTTCAACAGCAAACAATTCCTTTCGTCTCCTGCTGAAGGTATAAATCCATTCATTGCACCAAGCTGTAACACTTGTGTAACTGAATAAGAGATTGAAGGTATTATTCCAGTTTGAGATCTTCAAAAAAGCCATTGAAACCAAGGACAAGTACATATCCTGCAAAATTCAGTCAATTTCCTAATCCATTATCATGAGACTTAAATCGTTTCAGAGTACTGAAGTGTTGATCTAATATTTTATGCAATCACTGGGTAATCTCTGCATTCTGCGGAGAATGGTGATTGACAGATCAGATTGAAGCATTGCCTTGCACACGGAGCAGTGTCGGGCACTATCTGTGGCAATGTCTGACTGACTTTCTGCGGGATATTCCGTCAACAAGGCAATAAACAGCAACAGTGCAATTGCCTCTACATTCTGGGAGCTGGTGGGGAGTCAGGATTGTACCATTCACCGAGCAATAGGCCAGTAGATCCTGCTGCACAAATAAAAGAAAGGTGTTGCGTCTCAATGACACAGGTTGTATATCACAGTGACTCCCTACAGGATTAAGACAGACTGAAATGTTCAAACTTCCTCATAGCAGACAGCATAGGGTTCATTTCACAAATTTGCTAAAGGTCTAAGTAACTTTGTTCTGTCCCTTAACCCTTTTGGCCCCCAATTAATCACAGGTATATTTAAAAAGTCTATTGACATAGTTGGCAGTGCAGTTAGCATTGCCAACTATGAAATGCACTTCTCTATGGGGAGGGGAATAAGAGGGGTGAGGTGAATGAGGAGGGGGTGGAGAATGAGGAGGGAGGGGGAATGAGAGGGAGAGGGGAATGAGAGGGGGAGAGGAATGAGGAGTAGAAGGGGAATGAGAGGGGGAGGAGAATGAGAGTGGGAGAGGAATGAGGAGGGGGAGGGGTAAGATGGGGGGAGGGGAATGAGCGTGGGAGAGGAATGAGGCATAGAAGGGGAACGAGGGGGGAGGAGAATAAGGAGGGGGAGGGGAATGAGGAGGGTTTGGGGAATGAAGAGGGGGAGGGGAATGAGAGAGAATGGATTATGGAGGAGGGGAGGAGAATAAGCAGCAGTAGATTCTCAGCCACTATCTTTTGTTCGGTATAATTCTGATGCTGCCCATGAGTAGAACAGCTTGGTAACATTGCCTGCACATGGTACAATATCCCACATGTAGACACTGCCTGTTTGGCTAGACAAGACAATCTTACTTTGTGTCCTCTTTGCACATGATGATATGTGACTATTGTTCTCCCCTGAGATTTCTGCTTTGCAAGCTCCACGAAAGGTCACACTGCCTTGGGGGTCTGCTATCTCCATGAAAACTAGGAAAACATTTCACAGATGGTTCACATCCAATTGTTTCACATTTTACTTTCTTCGAAAGGGAAAACATCCCAAATCTGCTGTCAAACATTGGATTGCAGAGATTCAATCATTCTGTTGTTCTAAAAGTAATTCTCAAATAGAACAGAATTACTGCCAGAAACATTTCAAAAGCCTCTATTTCCTATCACTGATCTTTACTTATTACCTAGGTTTCTGACACTCACAGAAATATTGATAAAATGCAGCTGAATAAACAAAGCCAAAGACTTTCACCCAAATGGAACAAGTTCCCTCAGACAACACAAGGGTCTTTGGAATAGATTGGCCCCCACCTTCTAAACCATGATCTCGAGCACTTGGAGAGACAAGGGCAGCAGACTCAGGGAGCAATATGACAGGATTCTTTTTGGAGAGATTTGGTAAGACGTGACTTGAGTGTTGGTGAAAAAAATAAACTTGTCTTGCCCTCATGCAAGAAAACCCTTGCAAGAAATAACAGAGAGGGAACACAACATTTATAAGCATGCTGATTGGTTAGCCAGTGGACCCTGATTGGTGGAAGCGTTGCCATGGAGAATGCACGAGCTAATGGTAACTGACAATTAACTTTTAAAAAGGCAGGTTGACTGATTGATCAGGATAATAGCCTGAGAAACGAAGCAAAGACTGATTGTTAACAGTGTTTCAGAGATAGTAGGAACTGCAGATGCTGGAGAATCTGAGATACCTTGTTATCTCTAGATGAACTAGAGCTAGATGAACACAGCAGCTCCAGAAGAGACAGCAGCACCCAGCCCTGCCGGTTCTTCACAGTCCCCCCAGACCTCCCCCTTACTGAGGACAGTCAGTACTCAGTAAAGGGTCTCCTTTGCCCCCCTCCACCCAAACATCGACGAATATAACTCACGTTTGGACATTGAACAGTTTTTCCGCTGCCTCCGCCTCCGCGCTTACTTCTTTAACTGTGAGCCTAACCCTCCCTCTACTGACCCCTCCCCCCACCTCCAACACACCCCCTCCTCCTGGACACCACCCCAAGGCCTCCTACACTCCCTCGACCTCTTCATCTCCAACAGCCATCGTGATCAACATGGACTTCACAAACTTCAAAACCTCCCCTCCCCCAACCGCATCCCAAAACCAGCCCAGCTCATCCCCGCCTCCCTAACCTGTCCTTCCTCTCACCTATCCCCTCCTTCCACCTCAAGCCCCACCCCCATCCCCTACCTACTAACCTCATCCCACCCCCTTGACCTGTCCGTCCTCCCTGAACTGACCTATCTCCTCCCTAACTCCCCACCCACACTCACCTTTACTGGCTCCATCCCTGCCTCTTTGACCTCTCTGTCTCCTCTCCACCTATCTTCTCCTCTATCCATCTTCTATCCGCCTCCCCCTCTCTCCCTATTTATTTCAGAACCCTCTTCCCCATTTCTGATGAAGGGTCTAGGAACAAAATGCCAAGCTTTCCTACTCCTATGATGCTTCTTGGCCCGCTGTGTTCATCCAGCTCCACACCTTGTTATCACTGATTGTTAACTATTTTGTTGTGTTGAAACAGGCATACTGTAGGTGCAGAGATAGTAAGAACTGCCAATGCTGGAGTCTGAGATAACACAGTGTGGAGCTGGATGATCACAGCAGGCCAGGCAGCATCAGAGGAGCAGGAAAGCTGATGTTTCGGGTCTGGACCCTTCTTCAGAAATAGGGGAGGGGAAGGGGGTGCATGTATCTTCTGTCTGCAAAGAACAGGGTCCTGTGTACTAATATATGTAGCTTCCAGTACACACAGACGCCACACAGCAAGCCTGACTATCAATCCTAATCAGTGTAACTCTTCTCACAGTCATGATTATGTGGCAAATGTTGTCCAATTGTTAATAGTGTGCCAGTGTCTTTAAGAAATAGCCCTGCCAGGCAGATTCAAACCCCATTCTGGGTCAAGTCAAGTGCAGACCTAGCTCTCAATAACATCCCATAATGTGGAATGTGGAATTTGGGGATGTAAAGAGGGGAACAGAATGGGGAATACCAGGATATAGAATGGGGATGTACTGGCATACAGAATGGGGAATAGAATAGGGAATGCAAGCATATAGAATGGGGAGTTACTCGGATATTGAATGGGTAATACCAGGATATAGAACGGAGAATACTGGAACATAGAATGGAGAATAGATTCAGAATACTGAGAGATAGTATGGAGAATACTGAGATTTAGAATAGGGAACAGAATGAGGAATACCAGGATATGGAATGGACAATACTGGGATATAGAATAGGGAATATATTGGGGATCAGTGGGATGTAGAATGGAGAATAAAATGGCAGATACTGGGATACAGAATGGGGAATAGAATGGGGAATACCAGGATATGGAATGGGAAATACTGGGATGTAGAATGGGGAATAGAATGGAGAATACTAGGATTTAGAATAGAGACTACTGCAATATAGAATGGGGAATACTGAGATATAAAATGTCTGGCTAAATTTAAGGATAAACATCTTGTCTGCAGTAATGTTCTGTGAAACATGTTTTAGCTGCAGGAACATTTCATTTATTGCAGGTTATGCTGGTGAATTCCTTGCAGTTATTTATAGAAATATTTTTCCAGTGGCTAAATTGTTCTTCCAGCTTTGCAGGAGAAAATGAGTGTGACGTTAACACTTTGAGATCAATGAGCAAGTTGAACGCATTATTTGGCAGAGATTCACTGAGATGTTTGTTTTCTTTTTCAGTGATTCCATTGCAAATAACTACAGTCCTGCAGCCAGAAACTATTCAACAGATCACATCTACAAGCTGCTCAGCTCCTGTGGTAAGGACATCTGACAAGTAGCATTCCACTACTTATTCTCGTCCATCGACAGTCAGCATCATTTCACAAAAAAATCTTCTAAATCTAACTTTTTGGTGCAATCTCTAATTCCTTTCCAAACATCTTAGTTTGTTTACCATGCTTTTCTCTTCGAAAATGTTCCTTAAAACCTATTGCTTTGAACAGATTTTTGGTCATCTGGCCCTAATGTGGTTCAATGCTTAATGTGGCTCAGTGTCAAATTGTATTTTGAAATGTTACTGTGAAGCATCACAGCATGTTTGATTACCCTAAGGGTGCCTTATAAATGTTGATGCTGTCTGTACAGACTTTATGATGTGTACAGTCTCCACGTCATGCACAGCCTGTGTTATGTGTCCAACCTATGTAATGTATATAGTCTTTATGATTTATGCAGTTGTGTTGTATACAGTCTTTACGATTTTTATAGTCTGTACGTTGTGAACAGTCTCTGTGTCATGTACAATCTTTATGTACAGTCAATACTTTGTACAGTTTATGTTGTGTACAGCCAATATCTTATACTGTCTTTAAGTTGCATGCAGTCTGTGTGATGTTTAAATATTGGCACCTGATACTTGACCAAAGAAGTAGTTTCCTGAAATTGTGAGTGGCACATTAGATTGTTTTGTGGATGCAATCACTAAAATCTGCACAGTCTTAAGCTTGACAAGAGCTGTATTTCAAAAATACCCAGATCCAATGACAGCCACAGTGGAAAGCACCAGCTACAGGGGACAACAATAGTTCAGGTCAAAAAGATGAAGTTAGTGGAGTTACAGGAAAGGAACATTTCACTGCAATGAGACTGGATAAATCTTGCAACCACCCCACTGAGGCAGCTTCACACTTTGGTTTCATGCTTTCCAACATTATCCGTGTCCCTCAGTCTCTGCGCCAACACAACAGCCAGTACAAAACAGTATTGATTCTGGGAAAAGATTACTGTGATGAGAATTCTATATTTATGTTGTGTCTGATTCAGAATCACTTGAACAGCAGTGGAGCGATGATCCAGAATCATCACCGTCTTTAAGAACTGCTCACCATGGAGCAAAGGCATTCAAGACCAAATCACCCAGAACAGCTCTGGGCAGGAGAAAGTGAGTACTGATTAGTGCTAACAAGTTTATTTGAAAGGAATTTGAATGATTAATTTCCAAAAGGTTTGGACACATTCTTTAAGTTAATTCTCAACATGAGGTTGTAGACTTGCTCACTGAGCCGGTGTGTTTGATTGCAGACGTTTCGTCACTCTGTTAGGTAACATCGTCAGTGTGGCTCCGGTGAAGTGTTGGTGTTCTGTCCCGCTTGTTATTTATATGCCTCGGTTTGCTGGAGTGATTGGGATCACTTCCAGTTCTGTTTTTCAGTGGTTTGTATATTGGGTCCAGTTCAGTAGGTTTGTTGATGGAGTTCCGGTTGGAATGCCAGGCCTCCAGGAATTCCCTGGCATGTCTCTGTTAGGCTTGTGCTATTGTAGATGTGTTGTCCCAGTCAAGTTTGTGCCCTTCTTTGTCCGTGTGTATTAAAACCAGTGAGAATTGGTCGTGTCTCTTGGTGTCTAGTTGGTGTTCGTGTATCCTTATTGTCAGTTTTCTTCCAAATTGGTCTATGTAATGTTTCTCACAGGCCTTGCATGGTATTTTGTATGTTGTGTTAGTTTTATTGGTTGTGAGTGTGGGCATACCCACAACCTTTAAAACAAACATAATATGCGGCAGTAATGGAAACTAATGCCAACCATCCCAGCAAACTGAGGCATATAAATAACAAGCGGGACAGAACACCAACATTTCACCAGAGGCGCACTGACAGTGTTACCTAGAAGGGCGATGAAACGTCTGCAATCAAACACACCGGCTCAGCGAGGAAGTCTACAACCTCATCCACAACCCGAGCTACAAATCTTTTCAAAAACTTTAATTCCCAATATGTTGGCGTCATTGGCTGGGCTCTCATTTTCTCCTCAAACCTAATTGCCCTGGAGAGGGTCATTATGAGCCCTCTTCCTGGAGTGACACAGTCCTTTTGGCAAAGGGACAACCATATTGTTGTATAGGGAGGAAGTTCAGGATTTTAGCTCAGTGACATGGGATGGAAAGCAATATATTTCCAAGTCAGGATGGTGACTAGCTTGGAGGGGATTTTGTGGTTGACATCTCCTGCCCAGGTCCCTCTTGATGGAAGTGGTCATGGGTTTGGAATGTCTAAGGAATTTGGTGAATTTCTGCATTGCATCTTGTAAGTGGCAAGTAATATTTTTGTTGCACAAATGTTAGGCAATGACCAACTCTCCTTGAAGGTCAACAGAATGAGCATTACCCCACTCTCAACATTCTGCAGTTTACCATTGACTAGATAGTGAACTGAACTCACCACATAAACACAGTGGCTACAAGAGCAGGTCAGAAGCTGGGAACCTGCAGCGAGTAACTCACCTCCTGACTCCCTGAAGCCTGTCTGCCATCTACAGAGTATAAGTCAGGGGTATGATGGAATACTCCCAGCTTGCCTGGAAGAGTGCAGCTCCAACAACATCCAAGAATCTCAACACTATCCAGGGAAAATCAATTTGCTTTTTGCCACCCCTTTCTTATGGAATAGAAATGTGTTGGAGGAAAGTTCAATTAAAGCATTCAAGAGGGTGTTAGATTTATAATCTGGATAGTAATGGTGTGCAGGGCTGGCGAAAAGGCAGGAGACTGGCACTAAGTAATAGAGTCAGCATAAGTCTTATGAGTCAAATGGCCTCTTTCTGCACTGTAACCATTCTGTCAGTCTTTTAGGGAATTCACGCCCTCAAAAGCTGTTGAAGATCAGAAAATGAACATTTTGAAATTGAGTTTGATAAATTTTAGTCAGTCACAGATGTTAATAGATGCAACCCCCAAGAATAAACAATGGCTCCAGGAATGAGTTATCCCAGTAACACCGGTAGTTTGGAGACATTGCAAATCTTCTTCTCAGAAGTGGGAGTATTTAAGAGGAGATTTGATCAAGGTGTTCAGAATCATGATTGAAGAAAATGTTGAACAGCTCACACCCCAGGCACCCGGACCCTCTGCTGCTTTACCTCCTGAAACCTCTCCACCCCTTTCATCTCTAAAACACTCCATAAAACCTCCCTCAATGACTACCCTCACAGTTGACTGTCCTAAAATCTCCCTTATGTCAGTTGATGTCCTATATCATGCTGTAAAGTTTCTGTGAAATATTTTGGAACATTTAATCATCTCGCTACATAAATGCAGGGTGATGTTGTACACTAAGGGACAGAACTCATCCAATGGACTCTATTGGTTCTGAACTTTGGAGAAAGTACTGATGCAGTTTCCCAGTTTAATGGCAGAACTGATCAGATTGAGAATAGCTAGGGCTACAGTGGACATAATGATACTGAGATGGGCACTTAGTAAGAACCAGTCACCAATGTGTTTCCAATTATTTCACCAATAAATCTGCTAAAAATAACAGTGTTAGTTCACTGTGTGAAATGAAAAGCTTCCTTTCCTCCTTTTATCTCTATAAATGCTTCAAAAAATGGAGCACATGGAGTGTAGTTGACAGTTTTAAAAGAAAAGTTGATTTAATTCATTGTCACATGAGATTGCAGGTAAGTAGCTGTAATTTCCTAAATGCATTATTCTGACATTTTCAGATTTGAGCATTTTCATCCAATTACCATTTGCTTTAAGTGTTTTGGGTGAAATGGAAGTTCTTTTGGTTTTCCCTGCACCAATTTATTGCTGGTGGATTCATTACTTGTTTTATTGGTTCACACTTTGGGATGGCATCCTTTTCCGTCCTGAAATAAACATCCTTTGGTGACATTCTTCTGTCTTCTCCATTTTCCACACCTGATGGCCTGTGTTTGAGCAATAATAAAAATAGGAATGCAGTTATCTTTCAGTCCCCTGTCCTTCTCAAGCATTAACACCCTCATTTGTACTGATCAAGAAATTTCCAAATCTGCCCAGCTTTGCTTCAGGCTTGAAGGTCTGTGATACCTGTAGCATAGAGAAGGCTGCTGAAGGGAATGTGGTAGATGTTGTTTAGACGTAATTTCAGAAAGTATTAGTGAACGGGTTGTTCATAAAATTGAGGCTCATTGAATAGTGGTTCAAACTGGATAAAATTAATTGGATTGGAAACATAGGACTAAGGAGCAGACTCTTCAACCTTATTCCAACAAGCATTAAGAACATGGATTCCCTGCTTATGGCTTCAATCCCACTTTCCTGTCTGCTCCCCTTGGCCCTTGACTTTCTTGTTGATTATTTTTCTTGACTGAATCTTTTACAGAGGTATACCCGTTGAATGCCCTTTTTCTTCTTTCGTCATATCTGACGAAGTTTTACAAAGTGGTACAGGAGTATAAACAACTCGATGTTTAATAGTTCAAAGGAAAAGAATCAGGCTCGGATTTTCACCCTAATGAAGACCTCTCACTATGTTGAAATACCGGAAAAATTCAGGAATCCCAAGTCCCATCCCTGAATGGACTGAAGGGTCTGTTTCCATGCTGTATGATTCTATGACTCTATAAACCCGGAACTTCTCATTTCTTTGAGGGCAGGATTTGAGGTGGGCCACAGTTTGTACCTTTCATGTACCTTTCCTAAAGGCAACTGCCCATTTGAATTAAAGGATGGTAGGTGAATGTAGACATTAAATTGTCACAGGGTATGAAAGGTCACAGGCCATTGATATAGGACACAAACTACACTTGTCTACTGAGGTAAACATGTTTTCCCTGAACTGTTCTGTACTCCTTTTATTGGAGAGAAACTCTTTTCTTCTGACCCCAGTCAGGTCTCTTTTGAATTGCCCTAAAAATCTTTTAGTCACTAGATTTCAAAGCTATAATCAATCTTTGATGGATCTGAACCAAAAAAAAAGCTCAGTGTTTACTCCACCTGTTGTAAAGCATCATTGTACGAGCAATATTCCATTAACACTCCAGGAGTCCCTGCTCTCTGACACACAATGGATTAGGTCACTGCTGTTTTGTAACAAGATAGATGTGTTGATGGCACAAATATAAATAAATGAATATGAATTGATGGCTAATAAAGAGACATTTTTACAGAGCGACCAGGACTGGGAACTCTATATTTAAGGGTATTCACTTTTCCAGAAGAATAGGCAAAAAGGAAAAGCAATTGCAGGAACATTTTGTTAATAAAGGTTAATATTGATGTGTGGTGAATAGTGACGTAGATGCAATTGATCATGATATGAAATCAGTTTGAGTGGAAATAAGGAATGGAAAATAAATGGAAAAGAAATAAAATGATGAGTGAGGATCATCTGTATAGCCTTATTGTGAGACAATGCATGGAACTGGAAATCATGGAGGTGTGTGAGAAAGGCACTACAATTATCATGGGTGATTTTAATCTGTATATTGACTGGACAAATCACATGAGAAAATGTGACATGGAAGACATATCTTTAGAAAACATCAGGGATTATTTCTTAGAGCAGCACTTCATAGAACATACCCAGAAACAAATTTAGAGTTAGTAATGTGTATTGACAAAGGATTGATAAGGGTTCTCATAATTAGAGAACTTGTAGGGGAATCCTCCAGGGAGAGCGACCACAACATGGTAAAATTTCAACTTCAGTTTGAGAGAGAGGAATCATGTTTCAATTTAGTGCCCTGAACTTAAACAGAAGGTATGAAAAGTTGTCCAAAGTGGGCTGGAAAATAGACTAAGCAGAGTCAGTTGGTGAGCAAAGGCAGACAGTTAAGCAGATATTTCAGAATTCTCAAAAGGTTATTCTGATCAAAAAGAACTCAATGAGAAGGATGAACCATGTATAACTAACAAGATCAGTCAGGGAGAGTATCCAGTTAAAAAAATACCTAAGACATACAAAGCAGTGAAAATCAATGGTAAGCTAGAGGACTGGGGCTTTTTTTGTTATTTTAGGGACCAGCAGCAGATGAGTAGAAAACTAAGAGGGAGAAAATTGCCTATGAAAATAAACTGTCAAGAAATATTAAAAAAAACAAACAACAAGTGCTTCTACAGGTATATGAAAGAAAGAGGGTCTAAAGTAAGAGTGGGACCCTAGCAGGATGCTACAGCTGGGATCATATCAAGGAAGAGCTGTTCCCATTAGTTGCTGGTACAAGGACAAAGAGAGAAAAATTTCAGGTTTTGGTTTGATGTGGGAAATGTAAGGAAGAACCGTTTACGCAGCAGGTAGTTAATGACTTGGAATTTGCTTCCTATGTGGTTGGCAGATTTGGAGATGGTCAATAATTTCAAAAGGTGATTGAACGAGCGCGACTGAAATAAATGGATCATGGGGATCACATTGTGTATAGCACTCAGTGGGTTGTCCTGTGGAGAGCTGGCATGGATCCGATGCGCTGAATGGCCCCTCTGTCTCTATGAGGTATCTGTACTCTTCTAATTCTGGTCACCTGAGCATATCCAAGTGCTCCACTGATGACCATACCTTCAGCTGCCCTAGCCTTACAGTTGGGAATTCTCTCCCTACCTTGCTACCTTGCTTTTCCCATCTAAGATACTTCCTTGAGACCTGGTTCTTTCACCAAACTTTTTGCCTTAATATCACATCTGATACTCCCGCAAAACACTTTGTGGCATTTTACATTCGAGCTCTACATAACTACAAGTTGTTATTACAGCTGGCCAAACATATTTCTTGATGTAAAGGTAAATTTAGCTAACTGTCTTTTATATTGTTCATCTTAACTTATTTAGCAGGCTAGATTGGGGAATAGAAATTGGTAGCACACAATCAAAATGTTTATGAAGTACCTACGAAGACTAATGGAAGTGTTTGAATGTAAATTGTGGACATGCAGGCAACATGCCAAGTAAATGTACATTGAGTTAAATCAAATCAGATTTAACAGATAGGCCATTCGGCCTGATACATGTATACTGGCATCTGTAATAAAGTGGAGGTTGACAAGCACCCCCCTCCCCCCTGCTGAGAACTAAACCGAAACACCTAAAGAGGAGCACCTCTCCCTATAATCTATTAAAAAGGAGTGTGAAAAGTGGTGTAACCTGCCTTTCAGCAAGTTGTAGTGGTTAAATAAAACAGATCCCTGACTAAGTAACAATTTATTTATTTAATTCTAACAGTGAACAAATTAACCAAACTATTAACAAGCTGAACCAACCCATTCTAACTACTAACTATTCCTGACTAAAACAAGATTCTAACAATATGCTGTTCCAATAAACACGAGTCCCACTTACATAAAATAAAATTTAAAAAATAGAATTCAGTCTCTTGAAATTACAGCCAGGCTCGTGTCACCTGGAACACTCTGTGCCTATGTTGTCAAAACCATCAGATTTAAATTTAATTGGTTTTTGGTATCTAAGTGCCTGGTTCAGATCGATTGGCTAAATTCAAAACTTGTTGTCTTGCTAACAAAACAAAACTGCTGCTTGGCCTACTAACTCCATAGCCTTTTGATACAAATGTTTCAATTCAGGTGCTCTCTACATACTTTCAAACTTTCAAGCTGCTCACAGACATTTTGTTTAAATGTCTAAGCATAGATAAAGCGCAATCTTTTAAAGGGACCACACAATGCTTTCCCACCTAGTATTTCACTAACGCTAAATTCAAACTTCCTGCCTCCCAGTCCACAAGTACTGTACCCAACTTCGCAACACATTGATACTTCACTTGGGAATCTTTTCAGCTTTTCCCATCCCATCCTTAGCAAAACATCCTTCTATTCTTTTCTCCTTGTGTTTATCCAGCTTTCCTTAAGTACATCTATGCTCTTTAACTCAACTATTCCATCGTATATTCACTGTCTTAATTGGTCAAGAACATTCTCCTCAGTTTTGTAATGCATTTATTGGTGACTATATTAAATTGAAATTTCCTCACAGGTCTACAATATTTCGAGTCAGGTCCAACCAAGGTTCTGCAGAAGATTATTTTTCATCTCTGCTTTTAATTTGATGGCCCTAGAAATAAATCCCAGTGTTTTCACTTTTTTTGTGGTATATTAGCTAGCATTACTATTTTGCAAAGGCATTGACAGTGGCACTGTCATCGAGTCTACAGCATAGAAAAAGGCCCTTCAGCCCATTGAATCTGTGCCATTCGAAACAACCGACCTAAGTATTCACATCTTCTGAACAATTTTTGTTTCAAAAGTCCCATTACTTGCATTCTTCATGAACATACAGCCTCTTTAACAAAATGTACCGACACATTTATTCCTAACAACCTGCTTAGATATGTTTTGATACACCTCAGGGACAGAGGGACCTGAACCCGGATTATACAGTGCCAAGGCAGGGACACCAACACCACGCCACCTGCTCACAGGTGTTGACATTGTAGTTTTAATGCCACGTGATGTGCGTCTGTGTTTATTAATGTTGTCTCAATTTGAAACCTGCAGGGGGAGCTGGCATAACATTAGTGTCTCTGAAAGGGAATCAGCTTGTTTCACTCCATCTAAGCTGTTGAAGCAGAGTGGGTGCAATTCGTATAAACAGTCACATCACTGGCCCCAAGCTGGAGAGAGACAATCCCTCAACAAGTGGAGACTCTGCAGTTTCTTTGTCCTTCTCTCTGATTCTGCTGCTGGCCCTCCTGAATGTTAAATGACACTAACACATCTTCATTGCTATCTCCTTTTTCACTGACTCATTCACCCTCTCTGTCTGTCTCCTCACTCTAGTTTACCTCTTTAATCTTTGTCTACAGTTTCTTCCTTGTCTACTGCCCTGTTTCTAGGAGAAAAGAATGACTTACATTTCTATAGTGCCGTTCATAACCTCAGCATCCTCAAAAACATATTGCTAATGAAAAACCTTTTGAACAATAGTACTATTTTAAAGTAGAAAGCTTTGCCTTTCTTATATACACCCTGCATCGCAGTCTTTCTCCCTATACTTACCTCTCTATTTTATTTGCTGTTTTGCCCTCATCTGGAGATTCAAAGCCGATTAGGACCTGCACCTCAGATTAATGTAGAACGGGATTTGTTTCCCTTGGAGTGAGGGCTGAGCTGGAATATGTGTCATTTTCACCGAGCCATGGTCAGAATAGGAGCTGACACTGGGCTAGGAGGAAATGATGGCAAGCGGCTATGGTGTTAACATAATATAGTATTGTTTAGATATAAACAATATTGTTGATGAGTGAGATTAGGATGTGAAGTATGTTTAATATGGATGTCTGAGAGCTGGAAGGGAACAGAGGTTCTGTCCTGATGCTGAAAGAATGTGTAGATTGATCAGGCTATAAATTAAGATTTCATGCAGGAAGCCTCATGGCCTTGGGACAGCGCGGTGACTCAGTAGTTAACACTGCTGCCTCACAGCACCAGGGACCCAGAACCAATCCCACCCTCGGGTGACTGTCTGTGTGGAGTTTGCACATTCTTCCCGTGTTTCCTCCAGGTGCTCCGGCTTCCTCCCACAGTCCAAAGATGTGCAGGTTAGGTAGATTGTCCAGGCTAAATTACCAATAGTGCCCCTGTGCAGGCTGGGTGGACTAGCCATGGGAAATGCAGGGTTACGATAGAGTGGAATGCTCTTTGGAGGGACAGTATGGACTTGATGGGCTGAATGGCCTGCTTCCATACCGTAGGGTATCTATGACTCCAGCAGCACTACTTTGGGAGATGAAACAGACGTCAAACACACCACACAACATGGTGACAGCAAAAAAGGAGGCATCACAACTGTTGTGGGACTCTGATCAAGAAGAAAAGGGAATTTTTTTCCAAGACTCCAACAGGATGGCAGGGACATCACAGATTGGGCAGACTGTGCAGGAATAGACCTGGCCACCAGTTCACAGTGAGTCCTGACCTGAAGCAGTAGATGACAAGGCACGCCTAGTGATGAATGACTGAACAGTCTAAGTTAAAGAAAAATATGAGTTTGATATGACAAGTGATAATTTCACTGGTTGTTATGCCAACAGACAGTGTTCAGGAGTTGGACTAATAGCAAACTGAATAGTTCAATTAGAAAAAGGTTCTAACTTATTAAATAAAGCATTGGAAAGTGAGACCGTCAAATATGTTTCAATTCTGGTAAGGGTAGCTAACACCAAACTCAACGTGAACAATGAATTTTTACAATTACTTCTGAACGAAGGTTCCTGAAAGTTGGCTACATTTTTACACCTTTCAGACATTATCCCTTCTGCAGTTTAACCTTTGGAGTAGCACCCTCACCAAGAGTGCTCAGAGAACCAAGTCTAACGCAATGGAAAGTAATAAAAGGGCATAGCAGAAACCTACAACACAAAGGGGGCACTTGAGCATGAAACACAGAAAGCTAGTACACAGGTACAGCTGGTAATCGGGATGGCTAATGGGATGTTGGCCCTTAGTTCAAGAGGGTTGGAGTATAAGAGTAGGGAAGCCTGACTGCAACTGTAAAAGGTGCTGGTGAGTTTACAACTGGAGTCCTGTGAGCAGTTTTCCTTATTTAAGGAAAGATATCATTTCATTGGAGGCAGATCGGAGTAAGTTCACTTGGCTGATCCCCAGTATGGAGGGAATGTCTTATGAGTAAAGTTTAAACAACTTCGCGCTCTACTCACTGGAGTTTAGAAGAATGAGAAGTGGTTGCAATGAAATATATAGGATTTTTATGGGGCTTGACAGGGTAAATGCTGAGAGGATGTTTCCCCTCTTGGGAGAGTCTAGGACTAGAGGACACAGTCTCAGAATAAAGGAGCACCAATTTAAGATGAGGAGGAGTTTCTTCTTTCAGAGGACGTGAGTCTTTGAAACCTCTGGCCACAGAGAGCTATGGGGGCAGAATCCTTGTGTACACTTAAGGCTGAGAGAGATAGATTCTTGATCAGTTGGGGAATCAAGGGCTCTGGGGAAAAGGCAGCAAAGTGGAAGCGAGGAATGTTACGTCACCCATATTGAATGGCAAAGCAGGATTGAGGAGCTAAACAAACTATTTCTGTTCCTGTTTCTTATGGTCCTTATGGCCTGAAAGTTCACATGGAGTCACAAATGGAGAACATGGGAAAGGAGTTAGCACAATCTTGAAAGTGCTTCACTATGGGGTGCTAAGCAAGGGCAGTTTGCAAATAAGATTCCTTGGACAAAGTTTCAAGCTGCAGGAATTACAATATGTCCAGAAAAAAGTATCCAGCATCTAGAAACACCGAAGTTCAAAGATTCCTTGGGCTGGTGAATCATGTGGGCAAGCTTTCACCAAACTTGGCAAAAATTAATTGATGGAATCTTACAGGAGCCCAAGGAATGCGGGCGACAGCAAGATTTGTGGCAGAATTGGGTGAGAAGGCCTTTCCCTTACGTTAACATCAACTCATCATCATCATAGAATCCCTAAAGTTCGGAAACAGGCCATTTGACCCATCAAGTACACACCAACCCTCCAAAGGGCATCCCACTCAGACCCAATCCCACCCCTGTAACCCTGTATTTACCATGGCTAGTTGACCTAGCCTGCACATCCCTTGACACTACGACAATTTAGCATGGCCAATCCACCTTACTTCGCTGCACCTTTCATGGACCGTGGTGAGTTGCCAATTGAGGTGGATAACAGCTTGTTAAACACCTTATTCATGGCCCAACTTGCCTCATTAACACTATTTTACTGAAAGCACAAAACAAGCTAGACATTGAGAAATCTCAACATGGAAATCAGAGTGGGTACCTCGCAGCATCAGCTTGCCACTTGCTTTAAACCACCTCCATGTTGGACAGCGGGCACTAAAATCTCAGGGCAAACTCCATGTGCCCTAGTCACACGCACCCCACATTCATGGACATTGGCATCCACATGTTCCAGCCTCTAAGAATTCTCAGAATTCGCTGGTCCAGATGCCCCAGAGCATTGATGGAGATGGGCATGGAGATGATGGATCCATTGATTTTTACTTTTGAAAAATCTGTTGATTCTGGAAAAGTTCCTGCCAGCTAGAAAGTAGCAAATATGAATTTGACTATTTAAGCGGGGAGGGAGGGGGAGAATGGAGAACAACAGATTATTAGTTTGACATCATCAGGAGGGAACATGTTGGAATCTGTTACAAAGGATGTGATAACTGGGCATTAGAAGAGAAGGGAGGAGAGATTGAGGAACGTGAGTCTGTATTCCTCGAGATTCAGGGAATGTGGGAAGACATTGTTGAAACTTACAAACGGACAGGGTAGATGTCGATAGGATGTTTCTCCTGGCTGGTGAATCTAAAACCAGGGGCTTAATCTCTGAAGAAGTTGCAGGTAATTTAGAGCTATAGAGTCATACAGCATGGAAACAAACCCTTCAGTCCAACTTGTCCGTGCCAACCAAGTTTCCCAAACTAAACTAGTCCCACTTGCTTGCATTTGGCCCATATCCCTCTAAACCTTTCTATTCTTATACCTCTCCAAATGTCTTTTAAATGTTGTAACTGAACTTGCATCTACCACTTCCTCTGGCAGTTCATTCCATATATAAACCACACTCTGCGTGAAAAGTTACCCCTTAGTTCCCTTTTAAATCTTGCTCCTCTCACATTAAAAATATGCCCCCCGGTCTTGAACTCACCTATCTTAGGAAAAAGATCTTTGCTATTCATCTTATCTATGCCCCTCATGATTTTATAAACCTGTATAAGACCACCCACTACACTCCAGAGTAAAAAGTCCGAGCTTATCCAGCCTCTCCTTGTATGTCAAGTCCTCCAAACCGAGTAACATCCTTATAAATGTTTTCTGCACCCTCCACAATTTAACAATATCATTCCTGTAGCAGAGTGATTAGAACTGTACACAGTACTCAAAAGCAGCCTCACCAATGTCCTATACAACTGCCCCATGATGTCCCAACTCAGATACTCAATGATCTGTGCAATGAAAGCAAGGAATTTCTTAACTCTGAGAATGGTGAATCTTTGGAATTCTCTACTTCCTAGGCTGTGGAAGATCAATCATTGAGTATGTTCAAGATGAAAATTGATTGTTTTCTAGAGACTAATGATTAATAACGATATTGAAATAATTCAGGGAAATGGCATTGAGGTAGTTGATCTGCCAATTTCTAATTGTGTGACAGAGCAGGTTTAATGGGACGAATAGCCCCCTTAGTTCCTAACAATGAGAATGATTAAAACAGAGTGAAAACAATGCAAGGAAAAGCAAAGGGAAAACAAGCCTCGAAACATTGATATAAGGAACAAAGCATAAGAGATAATGAAGCTGTAGCTGGACAGTAGGTATTGGTAAAAGATCACAGACAGGAGGAGTGATCAGAGCAAAAAGACAATAACCCAAGAGTAGACAGCATGATAGAGTTCCTGGGATTTCAAAGAGAAATCGTAATGAACAAGATGCCAGTAGAAATGTGAAACTATTTCTCAGAAGAGCAAGAAGCAAATTAAGTAGGGAACCCTCGTATTGACAGGGGAGAGAAGGCAAAACGTCCTCAACCTCACAATGAGACTGGAACCAGATCAGCGAGATTTAACCAAGCATCACAGAGATGACCCAGTGAAATCCAAGATTTTGTGGTAAGGGGAGAGGTTTATAACATGTGCATGTGAGAGTAGATAAAGAGGGATCGGATTAACATTAGAGGCAACCAGATAACAGGCTATTCTATATTGGGTATTGTGCAATGAGAAAGGATTAATTAACAATCTTGTTGTTCAGGGAAGAGTGACCATAATATGATAAAATTCTTCATTAAGGTCAAGGTTCAAATTGGGGTCCTGAATCAAAACAAAGGGAGCGGCGAGGATATGAGGCATAAATTGGTAAGGATGGATTGGAGAACCTTAATAAATGGGTTGATGGTGAATAGGCAATGGTTCATATTTAAAGAACATGTGCATGTATTATGATAATTATTCATTTCTATTTGGCATAAAAATAAAAGCAGAAAGTTAGCTCACAAAAGAAATTGGAGAAAGTATTAGATCCAGAGATTAGCATTAGATCAAAAATTGCCAGGCAAAGCAGCAAGCCTGAGGATTGGGAAAATGGCAAAGTTCAACAAAAGGAGGACAAAACATTTGATTAGGTGGAAGAAAATAAAGAATGAGAGTAAAATTGCAGGGACTACAAAAATAGTCTGTGGTATGTCCTATAAATATGTGACACACTGGATAATTGTATTGGGGAACAAAGAAATGGCAGAAGAATTGAACACGTAATTTGGTTCTGTCTTCATGAAAGAGGACACAAATAATGCTGCAGAAATATCAGGAACCAAGGGTCCAATGAAAGAGTGAAATTGAAGGAAATCAGTATTAGCATGAAAATGGCCATGGGAAATAAATAACACAAAATACAAATAATAATAAAAAGTGGGGTTAAAGGCTAACAAATCCCCAGATCCTGATAATCTACATCCCAGAATACTAAAGGAAGTGGCTTTGGAAATATTGGATGCATCGGTTGTTGTATTCCCAAATTCTGTGGAGCAGTTCCTACAGATTGGAGGCAGACAAATGTAACCCTGGTATTTAAAAAGGGAGGCAGAGAAAAACACAAAGAATGACAGACCAGTTAGTCCAACATCAGCAGTGGGAAAAATGCTAAAGTCTATCATAAAAGATGTAAGGACAGAACATTTTGAAAGCATTAACCAGACTGGACAAGGCCAGCATGGATTTATCAAAGACAAATCATGCTGAACAAATCAGCTGGAGTTTTTTGAGGATCTAACTCGGTGAATAGATATGGAAGAACCAGTGGATGTGATGTATTCGGATTTTCAGAAGGTTTTTGATCAGACCCGTTGTGAGAGGTTAGAGGGCAAAGTTAAGCATGTGGGATCAGGGATAATGTACTGGCATGGGTCGAGAATTTGTTCACAGACAGGAAACAGGGAGTGGGAATAAATGGTTCTTACTTCAGGATGGCAGTATGTGTCTGGTTGTCACTTGGGCCCCAGGTATTCATGGCATATATAAATTACCTGGATAAGGGAGCTAAATACAACAAATAACAACAAAATACTGCAGATGCAGGAAATCTGAAACCAATACTAACAAAGCTGAAGAAACTCAGCAGATCTGGCAGCACCTGTGGAGACAGAAACAGAGTTAATATTTTGAGTCCAGAATGAGTCTTCTTCCAAACAATATTTCCACATTCGTTGATGATATAAAATTTGGAGATTGTGAGTTGTGAAGTGGATACAAGGAGGCTTCAAGGTGATTTAGATAGGTTGAATTAATGGGTAAGGACATGGCAGATACAGCACAATGTGGCTAAATGTGAAGTTATACACTTCAGTGTGAAAAACAGAAAGGCAGAGTGTTATTTAACTGGTGAAGTGTGGATGTAAAGAGGGATCTGGGTAACCTTGTATACCAGACAATGAAAATAAACAGGCAGGTACAGCAAGCAATTAGAAAGGCAAGTGGTATATTGTCTTTCATTGTAAGCGGATTTGAGTTCAGAAATAAGGATGACTTAACTGTTGTTATATAGAGACTTGTTGAGATCTGACCTGGAATATTGAATGGAGTTTGGTCTCCACTTCTACTAAAGGATATACTTGCTATAGAGGGAGTGCAATGAAGGTTCACTCGGCTGATACTGAGGATGGCAGGGTTGTCCTATGGGGAGATATCGGTTCAATTGGGCCTATATTCAGTAGAGAATTCAGACAGATGACGGGGGATTTGATTGAAACATATAAAATTCTAACAGGGCTGGACAGACGAGATGCAGGACAGATGTTTCCCTTGGGAGGGGAGTCTAGACCCAGGGGACACAATCTCAGGATAGAAGGTTGACTACTTATGACAGAGCTGAGGAAAAATTTCTTCATCCAAAGAGCTGTGGAAATCTCTGCTGTGAAAACTAAGATATATTGGTCAAGTCACTGAACATAATCAAGAGAGAGAGAGATAAATGTTTATATTTAAAAGCATCGAGGAACATCTGGAGAACGTGGAAATATGGCATTGAGATTGAGAATCAGCCTTGATCATACTGAATGGTGGGACAGGCCTGAAAAGCTGAATGGCCTTCTCCTGCTCCTAATTTCTATGTTCTATCAGCAGTCTGTACAATGATGATAATGGAGTGATGCTGTTAAAGCTGTGTGAGTGGGTAGAGAACTGGAAGGGAACTATAGCTCTGTCCTGGTATGAAGACAATGGATTGGTCAGGCTATTCCAAGAATAATGGCAGCTTTGGACCCCTACCTCATAACAAACCAATTATTGATAGTAGTTCGGTGTACATTATACATTTTGAACATTATTGATGTTGATATTCTTGTGTTGATTGCTGTTATTGTCGTTGGTGAGGAACTCTGTCTAAGAGCAATCTGGGATATTGGGGAATTAGAGGCATGAGAGACAAGAATCTCAGGACTAGATGAGCTTGGGATAGAGCCAAAATTAAACAGATAAATAACAAACAAAACCTGGTGACAATGAGACAGGCAGGGCACATGCTGGACTGGGAGATAGGAATATAATTGCTGATATGAAGTCAGGAGGCTGTGATCCCCTATCAAGCGAGAGCGGGCCCAGACTGCTGATTATCATGAGCTGCAGACATCAAGCAGACCTGCCTCAAGCCAGGAAAATTCAACATCAAACATAAATTGAACACTGGGTCCTGGAAAACAAGTATTATTCCAGTCCCAGGAACAAGGAGACTTAATGTTCTACTGGGTGTTTGGGATAATCCTCAGTATTCCTGGGAGAATGTTTTTGTTCCTGTTATATTTTTAAATGAAAACAACAAGGCATAGGGTGGGGAACTTGGAGATTGGTGTGGGGTGGGAGGGTGGGGAGAGAAGATTTTGGGGGAAGAGACGGTGTTGGAGGCTCTTATGGGCGAGAGGTTTTAGTCAGCCCAGAATGGATGGGAACACTGCCCCCTCCCCACGTCAGACTGATTAAATACAGGGTGAAAAGATCCATGGATAGGCTTTCTATCTGGATGTCAATCAATTCCCTTCCATGTGCTGTTAATCAGTTAATAGCCTCTTAGTGGTTTTGTACCATTGTGAATATTTGACCAGTGACATTCAAGGGCCTTGCCTTGGAGGGACCCTATAAAGTAAACCCTACATTCTTTCATTGTGAACCTACAGGTTGTGGGGGAAGGTCTCAGTATTGGGACCCTCAGTCTCTGATTAAGGTACCTGACCTCAGGAAGGGAGCAGCCAATGCAAGTCAGACCCTGCCCTGGTTCTAACCTCCCAGGACCCCAGTCCCGCTCCATTCACTTTTGGCTTAGGCATCCTGATTGATCTTGGGCCTCCATTGGCTGCATTACTAGCAGTTACCACCACTCCTGGTGGAGCTTATAACAATGGAGGAACATTAGCCTCTGACTGGCCAGCAGCATCTACAGGGATAGCATTTCTATTCTGGGGTCCTTCAACCTGGTGAAAGCCTGAAGCTGACCACTTAAATGCCTGATGACCCCTAACAGAATTTCCCTAAAGGGGGTAGCACAAGGCTTCTATGAGGTTCTTCAAACATAGACTCTGCCTGTAGAGACATTGAATACAACAGGAAAGAAGACCATTCAGCCTGTTAATTAAATGCTAGATATTGTTTGCTTGGCTGCTTATGTTCTGGTTGATAAATTATTCAGTGTCAGTTTTATATCTGCTTCTCTAGCTATTGAAATTGGGTTTTGATTAGCTTCTCCTTAGCCAATCAGCACTAACACCTGAAGAAGGATTGAGGCTCTGAAAGCTTGTGTTTTCAAGTAAACCTGTTGGACTATAATCTGGTGTCGTGTGATTTCTGACCTAATCTACCCCAGTCTGACACAGACACCTCTACATCTTTGCCAATCAGATATTTGGGCCTCTCTTAAGTTTGTTTGAGCCAGTTTAGTTTTTGCCCATGGGTTCTGAAGAAGTCAGAAATCTCGTTCTGAGAAAGGGTCATCGGACCTGAAATGTTAACTCTGATTTTTTTCTTCACAGATGCTGCCAGACCTGCTGAGCTTTTCCAGCAACTTGCTCTTGACTTACAGCATCCGCAGTTCTTTTGTTTTTTTTCCTGAAGAAGTCATACCAGACTCGAAACAATAGCTCTGTTTCTCTCTCCACAGCTGCTGCCTGCCCTGCTGTGTTTCCCCAGCATTCTCTCTGTTTGTTTCATATTTCCAACATCCACAGTATTTTGTACTGAAAACAAATAAATGCTGGGATCAGAGTGGGTCAGGCAGCATACATGGAGAGAGAGCAAGCCAACATTTCCAGTCCAGATGACTCTTCATCGGAACTGAAGTTCAGTGTGGAGGACGCAGCATTTATGCAATAGTTGGGGGAAGGGGTTGGATTGCTGGGGGAGAAAGGATGTTGATATTTCGGATTGAGTGATCAGAATGTGAGAATGACAGGACAAGGGTGTGTCTAACCGCCAGACTGAAAAGAACAGACAGTCCCACTGGAGAGGGTGGGGATGAGGGAGATAGAAGGTGACAGAGAATGTAAACAAGCAAAGCTAAAAAGTGAAGGCCAAGCAGCATCAGAGGAGCAGGAAGGCTGACATTTCAGGTCTAGGCCTGAAAGGTCAGCCTTCCTGCTCCTCTGATGCTGCTTGGCCTGCTGTGTTCATCCAACTCTACACCTTGTTATCTCAGATTCTCCAGCATCTGCAGTTCCTATTATCTCTAAAAAATGAAGGAATGGGTTCACCATTTGAAGGTGTTGAACTCAATATTGAGCCCCAGAAGGCTGTAAAGTGCCTAGTTTGATGATGAGATGTTGTTCATCCAGTTTACACTGTGTTTCACTGGAACACTGCAGCATGCCAAGGACAGACACGTGAGCTTGCAAGCAGGATACTGTCTTAAAATGACCAGCTATAGGAAGGTTGGTGTCATGCTTGTGCACAGACCAGAGGAGTTCTGCAAAGTGGTGACCCAGTCTGCATTTGGTTTCTCCAACATAGAGTAGGCCCCATTGAGTGCAGCGAATACAATACAGAAGATTGGAGGAGGTACAGGTGAAATGCTGGAAAGCCTGTTTAGGCCCTTGGATGGTGAGCAGGGAGGGGGTGAAGGGGCAGGTGTTGCACCTTCTGTGGTTACATGGGAAGGTGCCATGGGAATGGGGGTGATGTTGGTGGTCGAAGAATGGATTAGGATGTCCTGGAGGAAATGATCCCTGCAAAATGCAGGCAAGAGGTTCTCCCCTGCCCCTGCCCCAGTGAGACTGTCTGTTCTTTCTGGTCTGACACACCATTGTTCTGCCATTCTCACATTCTGATCACTTAATCTAAAGTATCAACACCCTTTCTCCCCCAGTACTCCAATAACCCCATCCCCCACCATAGGATAAATGCTGCCTCCTCCACACTTCACTTTAGCTCTGATGAAAAGTATCTAGACTCAAAACATTAGCTTGCTTTCTCTCCATGGACGCTGCCAGACTGGCTGTGATCTCCTGCATATTTTGCTTTCAGTTCAGAACCGAGTACCTGCAGTAATTTGCTCCTTTTATCTGCAGTATTTTGGTTTGTTAGAGGAATGCGTTTCACAACAGGAGATATTGCAGACTGAAGAATTTTCATAATTAATATAATTCCCTCTTTTCTTGTTTTCCTCATGTCCATGTTATACATCATGTTATAGTAGACCTTAAGCAGCATTTGTTGCATTTCAATGATAAAGAAACAAAAATAACAGATTTAAGGAAATTGCAGAACAGGAAATAAATAGAGAAAGAGAAGCAATTAGTTTGAGATGTTTAATCTTGAACAAACAATGACAACTTTCCCATGCATCACTCCCACTGTTAATATAATCTTGACAACAGGCTTTTCAGTCACCAAATAGAATTAGAAGGAGAGCAGCAGAACCAGACACAGTATTCTGTCGGTATATTGGTAATGAAAGTTTGCTGTTTCTATTTAATCCAGCTGCTCACATTCAGATCTGATCCCACTACTCCCCGCTCTCCCTATATTCCTTTATCCTCCTCTGTTTCAAAAGCCTATTCAACTTTTCGGTAAAGAATGCCACTGGCCTCAGCCACTCCTTGCTAAAGCAACTCAAGTTCCAATGATCATCTCCGTGAAGAAATTTCTCTCTCCTCAGTCTCCGTGACTATTTTAAATTGATTGACACCTGAAACAGAGGAAGTAGCCTTTCCCTTGTCAATCTATCAAAGCCTGTCAGAATTTTAAAGGAGCTTCCATTAAACTTTCTCAGCTTGTTCTGTTCCGATGGAAATAGCCCCAGGAGCTTGAATCTTTCCTCATTACCAATGTTCCTCAACCCTGCAGTCACCTTAGAGAGTTGTCTCCTTACACTGAGCTGCCTACACCGAGAGGTGATGTGCTGTCTATAACAGGGCACGCAGAGCTCTGATTCCCACCTAATCAATGCTTTTATATTAATGTAGAGGAGGACTGCTACAATACCAAGGAAAACATGAACAGACTTTCAGAAAGTGAATGGCAGATAGAATCAATATAAATAAATATGAAGTGGTCCATTGAGTTAAAAAGAATTCTCCCTGGAAAATGAGTCAAAACAGGGAAGAGGAACAAAGGATCTCAGAGGGCACTGATTTACAACTTGTTAAATGTAGTATCACAAATTAATAAATTCTGTAGACCTCTAGGATTCATTCCTAGCGAAATAGATTTGAAAAACTGTGAAGTTATCTTAATCCTGTATCAAGCGTTAGTGAGACTATGCTTGGATGCTGTGAATAGTTTTTTTATTTTAAAAAAACGGATTCAGAGGTATTGGAGAAAGTATGAGAAAGTTTACTTGAATAATACCAGAACTGAGAAGTTGTATCTATCAGGAAAGATTAAAAGGTGGGGTTTTCTCAAGAAAAACTGAGGTTGAGTTGTGAAGGGCTTTGATAGACATACCTGGAAATGTTACAACTTGCAGCAAAGACCAAACTAATGACCATAAATATAACAGAGTCAATATATTATAGATGACAGATACTTTTAAACTTTACACAACATCATTTGCATTTAAATGAAAATGTAAAAAGGTTTAGATTAAAGGAAACAGCACAGAAAATAAATTGAAAAAGCAAAGTGATTGGTTTCTCATGCTTAAGTCTTGAACAAGCTGTATACATGGCAATAACAGGTTTGTCATGCATTACATCCAACTGTTAATTATTATCTTGACAACGGGTTTATCGGTTATCAAACAGAGCCTGCAGATGAACAGCAGATCCAGATATAATTTTCTGTTGGTCTATTGTCAATGCAGGGTTGCTGTAACTGTTTAATCTAATTCAATAGGTTTTTGAAACTTTAAGTGAGAGAAGCATTTTGCTTTTCTCCTTAAATGCCTCAGAATTATCCAACAGTGTTTTTTCCCAATGTGATTGCTCAAAACATATAATTTGAAGCCAGGTTTGTTGTATAGTCTCAATATGTATGTGTCATAGAGATCTACAGGACAAAATAAAACCCTGTGACCCATTGCATCCACACCGGTCAAAAACAAATTCTAATCCCAACACAAATAGAAGTTGCTGGAAAAGCTCAGCAGGTCTGGCAGCATCTATGAAGATAAAACCAGAGTTAATGTTTCAGGAACCAGTTCTGAGGAAGGGTCACTGGACCTGCAACATTATCTCTGATTTTTACTTCACAAGTGCTGCCAGACCTACTGAGCTTTCCCAGCAACTTCTGTTTTTGTTCCCGATTTGCAGCATCCGCAGTTCTTTTGGTTCTTATTCTAATCCCAAAGCTTGTCCACCCTCTGGAAGGCGCAAGTCAGGAAATGTGATGGAATACTCTTGATAACCCAGATTAGTATAGCTCCAACAACACCCAAAAATTTGAGTACCATCCTGGACCATGTACTCCTTTTGAAGGGCTCTATAACCACTCTCTCCACCACCCAAACTCAGTAGTAGCAGTGTATACCGTCTACAAGATTCATTGCAGAAATGTGGCAAAGATACTTAGACAGCTCCTTCCAAACCCATGACCACTTCCATCTCGAAGGATAAGGGCAGCAAATACATGGGAAATTCCCCTCCAAGCCAGTCACCATCCTAATCTGGAAATTTATTGCCATTTCTTCACTGTCGCTGGGTCAAAATCCTGGAATTTCCTTCCTCAGGGTGTCGTGGGTCTATGGACTGCAGCAGTACGAGAAGGCAGTTCACCACCACCTTCTCAAGGGGC
The DNA here is from genome assembly GCA_024137785.1 of Ginglymostoma cirratum. NCBI lineage: Eukaryota > Metazoa > Chordata > Chondrichthyes > Orectolobiformes > Ginglymostomatidae > Ginglymostoma > Ginglymostoma cirratum. Next base: position 902,785 of record JAHRHZ010000134.1, read on the forward strand.
AACTAGGGACGGGCAATGAATGCTGGCCAATCAGTGAGACATACCTTCTGTGAACAAACAAAGAAATATTGTTATTTACCCAAAGAGTCAGTGGGAAAGGAAAACAGCATTGAATTCAGCCCTGTCAACATGTGGCATCTTGAATGAAGACTGAACTGTAAACTCACAGATGTTGTCTCTTCTGTTGGTGCATCTATAATCTACAGCAACACAACATCTCAACAGATGGTCTAGTATAAATTATGTAAATGTAGCTAGCTTAATTAGATTTGGCAGAATTTCACTAAGTTTTCCAAATCTCACTGATTCTATGCAGAAGTCTCTAGATAATGTTGTTTATGTCTAACTGATGTGTTTAACCCATCAAAGGCATGCCAACATCAATCCATCTATCCGCCTCCCCCTCTCTCTCTATTTATTTCAGAACCCCCTTCCCCACCCCCATTTCTGAAGAAGGGTCGAGGCCCGAAACGTCAGCCTTCCTGCTCCTCTGATGCTGCTAGGCCTGCTGTGTTCATCCAGCTCTACACCTTGTTATCCCAACATCAAACCTGTTGCCCAGTATTGATTGTTCACCATTTCACCTGTGAAAATATGGAACAGAACTGCCTCAATCAATGTGAATTGGCCAGGCAGATTTATTTGGCTGATTTTTCCTAGAATTTTTATTTACAGAAGTGGAATTAGTTGGTCTGACTCTATAGTCTACAAAACAACAACATTGGCTATTTGCATTTATATAGCACCCTGGAACTAGTTAAACACTCCAAGCTGACACAGCCACATAGAATCATACAGTATGGAAGCCGGCACTTTGGCCCAATTCATCCATGTTGACCAGGTTTCCCAAACTGAATTAGTCCCATTTGCCTGCATTTGGCCTGTATCTTTCTAAACCCTTCCTATTCATGTGCCTGTCCAAATGTTTTTTTAATGTTGTAATTGTACCAGCCTCAACCACTTCCTCTGGCAGCTCATTCCATACACGCATGACAATCTGTATGAAAAGTTACCACTGAGGTCCCTTTTAAATCTTTCCCCTCACATCCTAAAACCATGACCTCTTGCTTTGGATTCCCATACCCAGGGGAAAAGACCTTAGCAATTAACTTTATCTATGCCCCTCATGATTTTTTACACCTCTACAAGATCACCCTTCCTCTCCAATGTTCCAGGGAGAAACCTATCCGGCCTCTCCTTATAACTCAAACCTTCTGGTGTCAGTAACATTCTTGTAAGTCTTTTCTGCACCCTTTCCAGTTTAATAACACCCTTTCTACAGCGGGGTGATCAGAGCATAAGGCAATATTAAAGCAGGCTAAAAGAAAATATTATGGCAAGTGACCAAAAGCTTGATCATAAAGTTAAAGTTTCATAAAGCAGGTAGGAAGGCAGGGAATTTTAGGAAGAGAATTCCAGGGCCTGGGGCCTAGGTAACCAGGTACGGCCACCAGTTGGTGGAATGAATCAGAAATACTGAAGAAACTAGGGGTAGAGGAGCACCAACTTTGCAAAACTTGTGAGGCTGGAGGAGATTACAGAGATAGGAAGTGATGAGGCAATGGAGGAATTTAAAAACAAAGGTGAGAACTTTAAAATCACGATGTTGCCCCACTTGTCATTGAGCTCAGGAGTGATGGGCAAACAGATTTTGTGACAGCTGTGATACAAACTACAGATTTCCACAATTTACAGACAAGAGAATGCACAGAGCCCAATCGGGACTTTATTGGGATAATTGAGTATAGCAGAAACACAAGCTGGGCAAGGATTTCTGCAGTAAAAATCCAAGGAAGGGGTGATGGCCTGGAGGTGCAGACAAGAAATCTAGATGTTGGTGCGAATTTGTGATTACGTGGCACTGCAGGGCTAAAGTTGACGGTCAGATAGTTATGAGCAGAGTCTCAAACAAAGTGACAGCTGGAGTCTGATACTAGAAAGTCAAGTTTGTAGTTGGGGATGAAGGTGATGGTTTCAGTCTGTCCGGAATTTAGCCGGAGAACATTTCTGCTCATCCACTACTGGCTGTAGGACAGCCTAGCAGGACAGTACTTTAGCAACAATGGAGGAGTTGGGAGAGCTGGTGGTAAGGTAGAGCATCAACATACTTGTGAAAACTCAATGCTGCGTTTTTGAATGAGTGCAAAGGGGCAGCATGAAGGTGGGAACTATGAAGAGACTGTGATGATATTAGAGAGTAGAGCAGGAGCAGGGAGAGCTATAGATTCTGTGGCTGTGAGTAAGTAGTTAGGAATGGCACCAGACTGGTGCAGTGCCACCCAGTTGAGTGGCCATGCAGAGAGAAATATTGGACTGTAATTTCATGATCAATTGTATCAAAGGGGAGAATGAGCAGGGGTAGATTATCATGGCCACCGTCATGAGTTTAATTCAGACTGTTTGAGTACTGAGGCAGCGATGGAGAACTGGGTGAAGGAACTCATACATTGACAATAGGGTAGTTGTCACAGCACAGCACCAATGATCCAAAGGGCTGGGCTAAAGCTCTGAGAGCCCAGGTTCAAATCCCACCGCAGCTCCGGTCGGCATTTAAACCCTTCAAATTAATAAAGAGCTGAGATTAAAACCTGACACTAGATTTTCATCTCAAGGAAAGTAGGAAGAGAAGCCTTTGTTGTGTGGGTGATGGGTTATGGTACTTACAGAAGCCTACTCTGGAAAGAGTAGAAAGCAAAAAAAAACTTTGGAAAGATCATGTGACATCTACCCATGTAAGGGAATCAGCAACAACATGCCCCACCTTGACTACCCTGCTAGATTAACCTAACTACCATCTGGGGGCATGTGGTGACTGGATCCTTCACAGGTTGGGATCCAGTGCAAACTGTGATCCAGTGCAGATTGCAATCCACCACAAACTGTGATCTAGTACATGGAGGTCCACCATAGATTGTGACCCAGTGAGGACTGTGATATGCTCTAACTTGTGACTCAGATCCAGTGCAGACCATAGCCCACCTTATACTGTGTTCCATTACAGTCTATGATCTATTGCGGACTGTGATCCACCTCAGATTGATCCACTGAGAAGACTGTGACCTACCCAGACTGCGATCTTCTGCAGACGAGATTTAGTGCAGACTGAACTGTAGACTGGTCCACTGGATGTGATCAATGCAGACTGAGATCCATCTCAGGCTGTGGTCTACTGCAGACTGTGATTCACCTCAAACTGTGATCTAGTACAGTCTGTGATCCACATTCTGGAACCTATGACAGCTGATAACCTGAGAAGCTTTGCTGGAGTCTCTAACTATTGTCTGCACTGGGATTGCCAGGTGGGCTTTCATTGATCACAGACTGTGGTCATTTTTCAAGGGGGAAACTTTCCCCTCAGATCCTGCATCTGCTATTCAATTCCTGCCTGTCAGTTTAACATGCAGGCTGAACAAACCCATTCCACAGTTGTCAATCTGGATTAAGCCTCAGTCTGTCCCAATCTGTGTATTGCTTTCTGTGAGCAGTCAGCTTTGGTAGAGTCTATCCTATACTTTCTTTATGTGTTGTTTCAAAGTTGACTGGCAGAATTGAACTGATGCTTGTCCAGCCCAAGATCGTTTCGTTATCTGTTCTTGGAACCTCTCAGGATGAACAAATAGACGTAGCTCCACCACAAATTGCTTTAACTTTTCCTCTGCAAATATGAGACAGCTAAAAATTAGACTTACAACTGAGAGTGATGACAGCAGGCATCTCTGTTTATAGCTGCCATTCCAATCACCTTGACACTAATGATGGTAGAATGTAGCTGAGTATTTTGCGTGTACATTGTGATTTTGGCTCTGTATCTGAGTGTGTGAAGGAGACTTGTTCATAGACAGAAACACGTTTACAGCCCAAAGTTGGAATTGCAGCATAATGCATATCAAAACATCCTTATAAATCAACCAAGAAATTACATTCAAAGCGTGAAAAGTAACATTCATGTTGCCACAAAAACAAACAAATTCATTAACAGAGAAATCGTGGATGGGATATTAAAAGAAAGAAAATTGAATTCACATGTGTTTTTGAAAATGTGTTCATGGGCTGTGGCCGCTGCTGGCTGGGTCAGAATTTATTGCCCATCCCTAGTTGCCTGTGCGAAGGTGGTGGTAAGGTGCCTTAGAGTCATGCATTTCACAGCATGGAAAGTGGCCTTTCGACCCATCATGACTGTGCTGGTCGTCAAGTAACTACCTACTCTCATCTCATGTTCCAACGTTTGGCATGTTGCCTTGTCTGCTTGACAGTTCGGTTATTATCTAAATAAATCTTAAATTTTGTGAGGGTCCCCATATCTACCATCCTTTCAGGCAATGATATCTAGGCAACTCCCACCCCCCCAACCCTTTGGGCGATTAATATATTTCCTTCAATCAATCTCAACCTCCTGCTCCTTACCTAAATCTATCCCCCAACCCCACCCCACCAACACGCACACGCTCCCCGCCCCGGATATTGACCCTTCTACTAAGGGGAAGCATTTCTTCCTATCTACCCTATCTGTGCCCTTCATAACTCTGTATTCCTCAATTAGGTGCCCTGCTCAGCCTTCTCTGCTCTAAGGAAAACAACTCTGGCCTATCTATTCTCTCTTTATAGCAATATCACCCCAGATCAGGCATTTCCTGGGAATCTCCTTATCTCCCTCTCTTAAATCACTGCAGTCCATGAGTTGTAGGTAGATCCATAATGCCCTTTAGGAGGGAAGTGCAGGATTTTCACACAACTGAAGGGACAGCGATATACTTCCAAGTCAGAATGGTGAGTAGCTTGGAGGGGAATTTACAGGGGATGGTGTTCCCACATAATCCACTTGTCCTTCTAGATGGAAGTGGTCACGGATTTGGAAGATGCTGTCTGATGATCTTTGGCGAACCTCAGCAGTGCATCTTATAGATAGTACACACTTCTGCTACTGAGCTTCGGTGGTGGAGGGAGTGGATGTTTGTGGTTTTGGTGCCAATCAAGCAGGTTGTTTTGTCCTGGATAGTGTCAAGCTTTTTAAGTGGTGGAACTACACTCATGGAGGCAAGTGGGGAATATTCCATTGCACTTTGGACAGGCTTTGAGGAGGCAGGAAATGAATTACTCACTGCAGGATTCCTAGATCTGATCTACTCCTGTAGGCATTTCATTAATCTAGAGGTAGTAGGAACTGCAGAAGCTGGAGAGTCTGAGATAACAAGGTATAGAGCTGGATGAACACAGCAGGCCAAGCAGCATCAGAGGAGCAGGAAAGTTGATGTATCGGGTCTGGACCCTTCTTCAGAAAATTCTGAAGAATTTCTGAAGAAGGGTCTAGGCCCAAAACGTCAGCTTTCCTGCTCCTCTGATGCTGCTTGGCCTGCTGTGTTCATCCAGTTCTACACCTTGTTATTTCATTAATCTAGTTCAGTTTCTTGTCAATGGTAATTCCTATGATGTTGATAATGGGGATTCAGTGACGGTAAAAGCATCAAATCACAAAGGAGCAATGATTGGATTCTCACATGCTAGTGATTGTCATTGCCTGGCATTTGAATGGCACAATGTTACTTGCCACTTGACAGCCCAAGCCTGGTTACTGTCCAGGTGTTGCTGCATTTGAGCATGGATTGCTTCAGCAACTGTGGAGTTGTGAAAAGTGCTGAACATTGCGCAATCATCAGCAAACATCCCCACTTCTGACCTTATGATGGAGGGAAGGTCATTGGTGAAGCAGCTGAAGATGGTTGGGCAGAGGACACTACCCTGAGGAACTCCTGCAGAGATGTCCTGGAGCTGGGATGACTGACCCCCATCAACCACAACCATCTTCCTATGTGTCAGGTACAACTCCAACCACTGGAGAGTTGTCTCTAATTCCCATCGACTCCAGTCTTGCTAGGGCCCCTTGATGCCACACTTGGTCAATTGTGGCCTTGATATCAAGGGAATTTACTCTGTCAAATCCCCTTAGAATCTTGTAAGCTTCAATAATGTTGCCTTTCATTTATCTAAACTCAAAAAAGTATGGGTCCAACCTACTCAACTTCTCCACATAACACAGTCCCTCCATACTGGGGGTCAGCCTCATGAACCCTCTGTGACTGCCTCCAATGCCAATAGATCTTTCCTTCGATGAAGGACCCAAACATGATTTCTCTATTTTTACACTCCATTCCCTTTGAAATGGAAGTCATTAAGTCTTCCCTGTGATCCGTCGGGCATTTATGCTTGCTTTTTGTAATTTATGCATGGCGACCCTTAAATTCTTCTCTGCTGTAGCGTTCTGCAGTCTTTCTCTGTTTATGGATTGCAATTGGCTGCAGCAGGTCAAGGACAACATGCGATGGGTTATAAATGCAGGCCCAACCAGCGAGTCCAAAACCTGCTGAGTAAATAAGGAAAAAGATGCATTTATATGGGATCCTTCCCAGCCACTGAAAGCCCTTCACTGCAAATGAAGTACTTTTCAAAGTGTAGCTTCCGTTGTCCTTCAAGGAACACAGCAGCCAATTTGTGTACAGCAAGATCCCACGCCGGTGGCCAGGTGATCTCTTTTTCTTTTCGTCTGATAAAAACGGAAGATGCTGGAATTACTCAGCAGATCAGGCAGCATCTGTTGGGAGATAAACAGAATTAACATTTCAGGTTAATAACTGTTCATCTGTTTTGTGATATCAAATGAGGGATAAATGTAAGCCAGGAGAAACCACCCCTCTCCTCCTCCAACACTGTTCAAGATATTATCACATGATCTTTCACATTCACTTGAGAGAGGAGGCAGGGTGCTTAGCTGAATATGTTATCTGCATGACAGCCCCTGGGGCAGGACAGCAATCCCTCAGCACTGCTCGGGAGTGTCAGCCTTGATTTCTGTGATTAAATCTCTGGAATGGGACTGTGGGTGTTCAGCTTTCTGGGTCAGAGACAAGAGTGTTACTGACCCGAGCCACAGCTGACAGAGTCAGGATGCTTGTCTCCCAGCTAAATGACTGAAAGGAGGACCTGTTTAGACTGTGGGCCCACCATGTCTTAAAGCCACCTCTGAAACAAATATTGGAAATTCCAGATCTAACAGATGTAGGCATCTATCAGAATAAAGTCTTGCAGATTTAATTTAATTTCTTTTAGAACAACATGTATCCTGTCACCAAGTCACCCTTCATTTACATGTGGAGAGTTCTTGACTCTGGTCTACGTTCTCAGAGCCAGCTGTCAGAATGAACAAAACCTCTGACACTCCTGTTTATATCTATCAGCCAGGGCTCCCTGATTGGACCAGGTTAACAGCGCCAATCAGGGAAGGTATATTCTATGAAGTCCTCACTTTACTACAGTGAGTTACCATTTTGGTGATGGTGATGAGAGGAATCTATTCCTTGGTGCTCTATGCAGCTGCTGACAGGGAAATGACAGTAGTGATCAAGAGTCTGACTGCAATATCTCTTGCCTGCCTCATCATTTAGTGTGGAGAGGGTGGGGATTGGTGTTATGAAGGAGATTGATGCAACTGTAAATATTCTTCTCAGAATCTTTGCCAGCTTCACAATGTTCACAGTCAGGAATTTGAAGGATAAGGTTAGCAGGACACCTTGTTATCCCTGTAAGGAGAGGTTAGGCAAACTTGGATTGTTTTTGCTAGACCTTCGGAGCCTGAGGGGTGGCCTGATAGAAGTAAATAAAATTATGGGAGCCATGGATAGGGTGGATAGTTGGAGTCTTTTTCCCTGGGTGGAAATGTCAAAGGCTGGGGAAGCAGAGGTTTAAGGTGAGAGGGGAAAAGTTTAAAGGGGATGTGCAAGGAACGTTTTTTTAAACACAGAGGGTGGTAGGTGCCTGGAACGTGGTGCTAGACGAGGTGGTAGAAGCAGATACTGTGGCAACGTTTGAAAGGTATTTAGGCAGGCACATGCACAGGCAGGGAATAGAGGGATACAGATCATGTGTCGGATTAGTTAAGAATGGCATCATTGTTGTCACAGACATGGTGGGATGGAGGGCCTACTCCTGTGCTGTACTGTTCTATGTTCTAATATATCACCATCTCTTCAGTGTTCCTCAAACTCTCTTCCTAACAGCATTGTGGGTCTACCTACACGAGATCAGGTTCGATGCAGAAAAGTATGAGGTGATACACTTTTGTTAGAAGAACATTGAAAGATCATCCAAAATAAGGGGTACAATTCTAAAGGGGGTTCAGGACCAGAGGCACCAGGTGTACATGTGCACAGATCACTGAAGGTGGCAAGAGAAGTGGAGAGAGCTGTTAATAAATCATACAGTGTTCTCGGCTTAATTAACAAAGGCATCATGTGCAAGAGTGAGGTGGTGATGGTGAACTTGAACAAGACACTTGTTAGACCTCAGCTGGAATATTGTGCACAGTTGTGGATACCACATTATAGGAATGATGTGAACATATTGGAGAGAAAGTGCAGAAATGATTTACCAGAGTGGTTTCAGGCATGAGAAACTTCAGTGATAAGGATAGATTGAAGAGTATGGGAATGTTCTCCTTGGAAAGAAGAAGTTTGAAAGGAGATTTGATAGAGGTTTTCGAAACCATGAGCGGGTTGAACAGAGTAGATAGGGCGAAGTTGTTCCTGGTCATATAAGGAACAAGAACGAGAGGGTGTAGATTTGAAGTGATGTGCGAAAGAAGCAAGGTGATATGAGAATAAACTTTTCCTCACATTGAGTAGCTAGGATTTTGGATTACAATGCCCTGGGAATGGGGTGAAAGCAGGTTGAGTTGAGACATTCAAGAGGGGAATTGGACTGTTATTTGGATAGAAATGGTGGGCAGGGATATGGGGAAATGCAGGAGACTGGCACTGGGTATTAGAACTGGTGCAGGCACGATAGGCTGAATGGTCTCCTGCCCGCAACTGTGAAATGGGCGGCAGTGGTTCGGGGGGCAACTCACCTTCACCTTCTCAAGGGGCAATTAGAGATGGGCAATCAACCCATTAGGAAATATGGAGAAAAAACTGAGTCTGCTCCGCACATGAATTGTAACAGAACGTCATGTTGCACCATGTTGTGTGACTCAATAAAATAACTAAGGTGTTATTTAATGTTCAACAACAATAGAAAGTCAAAGTTACCATCAGGGTTAAAGTTTCAGTGCACTGAATACCTCGGTGCAATGATGCAATGCAGGACATTCTGATGTAATGAAGTTTATTTTCTGTGTTTCTAGTCTGACAATGAGAGATACAATGACCCTGTGGGGGGAGAGATCTGGGTGTTGGAATAATCTCTGAGATAGTTAGGCTGGAGCCCCCACTGTACTGTATTTACCCGGTTTGTGCAGAGCTCTCTCACCACTGAACAGGAGCGATCCTTTAGCCAATCTGAAAACAGAACCAGAAAAAAATGAAATCGCTATGGTAACTGGCAGGAGGTTTAGTACAGCTTCCTTTCAAAAAGACCCGTCAGATCTTGTGACAGTGGGGAGAAGAGCGTTGATTTTGAAAACATCGATCAGATCAGGCTGAGTGCAAGCCCCTGACAGAAAGTGGTGGGACTGAGATGGTTCTCCAGGGGCACAGCCCTATTGGGAGGTGGAGGGAAGATTTCAAAGCAAGTTAACGAGGCTTGTGATTTTTTCAGTGATCTTTCCTCCGCAGATTGAGTCCTCACTGGTTGCTTCAGAGTGCATCGGCTCCCAGAGATCACCATGAAGCTTGCTCGGATGTGGCAACCCAAGGCACCGAATTTTACACTGAAAGCCCAGTCCTCAAGGTGTGGGTCCCAGGCCGTGAACTCCAGGCTCTGGATAGTCTCCCCCCCATCCACAGACACCACTTCAAACTGGGAGATTCCTGCTCTCCCCAGAGAGCGAAGTGGAGCCGTTCCCCACAGGGGGAAGGGGGACACTCAGAGGCTGGGCTTGTGGGGGAAGAGGTCCCGAGCGATGAGAGATCCCAGGCAGACTGGGGGGCTGCAACAGAACCCCAGGAGCAAGAGGCTGGACCTGCTGAACATTGTCTACATGCAGAATGTGGTGAGTTAATTCCCTTGTCCCTGTTCCTGTGCACTTTGGAAACTGATTTGGACTTGTTAAAAAAAAAGCCATTGTGCTTTTGAAGTTTAATGCTTGGGGATCATAAGGATGTGTTTCAAAGACTCATGAGCCCCTGAGAGAAGAAAGATTTCATTCCATCTCTCCTTTGTCAGCTGTCTGAGACCATTTCTGAATAAAATGGGCTGCAGAGAGAGGGCAGGGTGTTTAATCTGTGCAGCTACAGTTCAGAAGTAAAGCAAGCAATTCTGATCCAGTATTGAGTGACAGTCTGTACATTCCAAACTACCTGAGTGCTGGAAGGTTAAACTCTGTTTCCAGTTTTGCCTGCTCCCACTCCTTTTAGTCCCCCTGCTAACCCCCATTCAGTCTTTCCAATCAGGAATACAGATGGCAGTTCAGTATTGATGTGCATCAAGGTGTGAGCAAACCCCAGAAAAACCTTGAAGCAAGTAGTTTCTCATCGAAGTAAAGAGGGTGGGAGATAATCTGGCAGCCTGTTTTGTTCATTCTCACTCACTCTTGACACAGAAAATGAGTCGGTGACAGTCAAATAGAAATGGAAGCTTCATCAGAATCTGCACTGTTGAGGGAGATGGAGTCAGGAATGTGACATTGATTCTCAGATGGATTACTCTGGTTTAGTGCAGTGTGAGGAAGAGTTAAATGTTGAATCTAGACTCACTACCTTGTCTGCTGCTTGACCTGACATTATGTTAATGAACATCTCATGCTAATCACTCAATCTTTCCTAACCTGCTACCTTTATTTTGTTCAGTACATTCAGATGAAGATTATACGCTCCATGACGAAGCAACAAGGGCAGCTCTGGGCATCCTTTTTATCTCAGCGAAACATTCGACACATGGCTTGTCGAGACCAGCTACCCCCAGAGAAGATCAGTTAGTGAGGTACATGTTCTGTATTTTTGTCTGTGTGTGTGTGTGTGTGTGTGTGTTGTAGCATGTGTGTTATAGCATGTGTGTTAGTCTGTGTGTGACAGTGTATATGTGTGCAGCTGTGAGTGTTAGCATGTGTGTGTGATAGTGTGTATGTAATAGTGTGTTATTGAATATGTGTGATAGTGTGTGTATATGTGAGTGTGTATTACTGCATTCGTGTGATAGTGTGTTAGTGTGTGTATGTTTTGGCATTTGTAACTAAGAAGCAAGTCAAGGATTACTGTGAGTAACTGGGATTGTGGAGTTAAGACTGCAGTCAGATCAGCCATGATCATGTTGAATGATGGAGGCTTGAGGAGCCGAGGAGCCTATTCCTGCTCTTAATTCATGTGATTTGTATAATTGTGCTGGTGTGTGTTAGTGTGTCTGTTTAATAGCATGTGTTAGTGTGAGTGTATTATCATGTTTGTTACTGTATCTGTGTTATCATGTGTGTGTGTTAGTATGGCTGTGCTGTAGCATGTGTGTGTTATAGAATATGTTAATGTTTGCGAAGTGCTGTGTATTGGTGTGTCTGTGTATCGCATGTGTTAGCGTGTCAATGATGTTATATCATGCGTGTGTTATAGAATGTGTGTATGTAGTGTGTGTTAGTGTTTGTGTAGTACGATGTGCTGGTGTGCCTGTGTTTATAGTGTTAGTGTGTGGGCTTTAGCACGTCTGTTACTGTGTCTGTGTTATGGTGTGTGTTAGTGTACCTGTGCTATAGCA
>JAHRHZ010000134.1:914464-956682 GCA_024137785.1 Ginglymostoma cirratum
TTTTTATCATGGGACTAGTGTACCTGTGCTATAGCAAGTGTTACAGTATATTTTTATTGTAGCACTCTGTTATAGTGCACGCATGTTAGCATGTGTGCATGGTAATTGTGTTAGTGTATGCATGTTAATGTGTACGTGTTAGTGTGTGTGTATCTATCACAGGACTAGCCTCCGTTCTGAGAGCTTTGTACTTGATAAAGGAACATGCCTTTCATTTTAGTTGCTTGTCAAATGGAATTAAACACAGCATGTTTTCTCTTGCCTTTTGAAGACTTAAGAAAAGATTCCTCTAGTATCAATTACAGTGCTACTAATTTTCAAAATTTTAACATATTTAAAAATTATTAGCTCACATCAGCCTTGGCTCAGTGCTAGCGCTCTGAGCTCTGAGAAGGTCATAAGTTTGGATATGTAAGCCAAGCTGACTATTCAGCGCAGCTCTAAGTGAGCCCTGCACTGGTGAAGGCCTAACCTTTGGACCAGTTGTCAGCACAAGACCCTTCTGCCATCACAGGTAAATGCAAAAGATCCCAGGCAACTACTCAAGAGCTTCTCCCTGTGGCCTCACTGACATTTAACCCTCAACCAGCATCCGGGAAACAGCTTATCTGTTTATTAAATCACTTTGCTGTTTGTGGGAGATTGCTTTGTGAACATTGACTGTCACATTAACAAAGTGACTGGTTCAGAAGTATGTCATAGGCTGAAAGATGTTTTGGTATGGTGGGGGTGGAGGGGTGAGGAGCATTGCTGAGTTTATGAAAATTTGCGATAAAAATGCCAGCAAAGATGCTGGACGTGCATCGGGTGTTTTGGAATGTTTCATTTTTCTGTCTGCTGCAATCTTTGTCGCCAATTCACCACCCGTTTTTGCATTTATGTCAGCAACAGCGCCAAATGCCGTTCCAGAGCTTTAACCTCAGCAACAACACTGAGGAGGGAGGGAGTTGGGAGGTGCAAGAAAGAGTTAGAACTGAGGATTAGTGAATTACTAAGTCGAAAACTGCAGAAAGCAGAATCTCAGAGTCATTGGGCCGTGGGTGTGCAATGGCTCTGTCACAAATTCTGAGGAGGCAGATATTACAATCCAGGTGAAAGCTGTTTGGTGTAACCTGAATAAAAGGGTTAAAGATGATCAGAAGCAATGTGCCGCAGGAGGTTACGGAACAGTGAATAAGAGCTCAGTGAGATCTTGTGCAGGCTAGAATTTAGCTGGCTCTGTTCTAGTAACTTGAAACTTCCATGGGGTCATATTCAAGAGGTTGGCAGGAGTGAATCATAGAATTCCCACAGTATGGGAGCAGGCCATTTGGCCCATTAAGTCCACAACAACCCTCCAAAGAGGATCCCACTCAGACCCACAACTGTTACCCTCAACTCCGCATTTCCCGCAGCCAATCCATCCAGCCTGCAACTATAGGCAATTTAGCATGGCCAATCCACCTAACCTGAACATCTTTGGACTGTGGGAGGAAACCGGAGCACCCGGAGGAAACCCACGCAGACACAGGGAGAATGTGCAGACTCCACACAGACAGTTGCCTGAGGGTGGGGTCGAACCCAGGTCCTTGGCACTTTGAAGCAGTAGTGCTAACCACGGTGCCAATGCCTTTTGTGGAGTTTGAAAGTGAAAGGGATGAAAAGACCTCAGAATCGAACCGAGAGCAGCAACAGACTCAGGAGAAAAAGTAACAGAAAATGCTGGAAAACAACCAGTAGGGCACGACACCATCCATGGAGACAGAGAAACAGAGTTAACAATTTATCTTTCATTAGGACTGACAGAAGTTAGAAATGTAACAAGTTTTAAGCTAGTATGTGAAATAAGGGAAGGTGGAAAAAGAACAAAGGGGAGGGAGGGTCCGTAATGGGGTAGAGGGCATAATGAATTAAATAATAAAATTAAGTGATGGTGCAGGGAAAAGAGAATGGGAACGGAAAAGAGACGAATCAAGAGTCTATAGGTGGTGTGAACGGCAGGGTTTGCTTTTACTTTCCACCTCATGGGAGGGTCGGGGAGGGTCAAGGGAGGCTGAAGAGCTAGTCACTTGGGGTGTTATTAAGCAGGATGAGAGATGAGTGCCAACCAAACTGAAGGTTAGGAGGAGTTGGGAGAATGTGTTTCAAGAGGGGGAGCAGAACATTGCCCTTGGTTTTCAAACTGCTCCTGAAGCAGTGAGTAATGTAGTGAAAGTTGGTAATCGTACAAAGCTAGATGGGAAAGTAGGCTGCAGGCTACATTGATAGTGTGAACAGAGATGGGAGCAGCTGGAGTATAATGTGAGGAGCTGTCAAATTATGGTAGAAAGAGTTAAAAAAAGAATATTTTTAAATGGGGATTAAATGGGATTTTGATGTCCTTGTACATAAAACGCAAAGTTAAAATACGGGCAGAACGATCACAAGGTCAAATAGCACGTTGGCCTTTATTACAAGGAAACTGAAAGAACTGCGGATGCTGTAAATCAGGAACAAAAACAGAAGTAGCTGGAAAGCTCAGCAGGTCTGGCAGCATCTGTGAAGAAAAATCTGAGGAAGGGTCACTGGACCCGAAACGTTAACTCTGACTTTTCTTCACAGGCGCTGCCAGACCTGCCGAGCTTTTCAAGCAACTTCTGTTTTTGGTCTTTATTACAAAGAGACTGAAATACAGATTAGAGAAGCCTTACCACAATTATATAGGGCATCGAAGAGAGTAACATGTGCAGGTTCCATTTTCATATTTGCAGAAGACAGGATGTCAATGAAAGCTTGTTGAGAGATTAATATTCCCTGGAGTTTTGAGAATCACAGTTGATTTAAAACATATCAGAGTATGGAGAGGCTTTGGATGAGCAGACTTGGAGAGGTTGAGACCCAGGCTGGAGCAGTTGGAACATGGTGAGTGGAGTAGGAGTGCTATCTCATAATAAGAAGGCGACTGTTTTGGATTGTGACAGAAGAAATGTTTTCACTCAGGGGGTTATCAGTCTATGGGATTCTCAGCCCTGAGAGCTGTAGATGTACATTGGCTGTGCAGGTATCACATTCTCTTAGGAATACTATTCATTCTCTTCGGGAATAAAAGGAATTAGGTGGGAAAATGAAAGTGAGGTTAAAGGCCAGCCAATATCTTAATGAAGGGCAGAGAGCACTCAAGGCGCTTTGTGACTCTTCCTGTTCTTCATTCTTGTGTTCTCAGAGGGTCACTGTAGAAAATGAAGAATAATGTTTGTGATGTGATCATGTTAGAACTGGGAGTGAGGACCTTCACCTACAGCCTGGAGTCTGAATGTACAAATGTGGATGTTGTGCTGGGAAAGAATTGTAGGGTTTTTGTTCAGGGGCAAGGGAATTGAAAGTAGAAGACAAGAAGCTGTTGAATAAATTGCCAGTGATGACAGTTTTGGGCATTAGAGAGAATGCTGTTGGACTTCATCTGCCCATTGGGAAAGGAAGATAGCGGTTGTAGATGTGTTGGCGTCTAGTGCCATGATAAGAGATATCTCAAAAAGACTGGAACAGAATCAGAAAGGGAGTGGGAAAATCCAACAATTGCGATCCTTATGGGAGCAAAGGAACAGGCAGTATGTGCTACTGAGGACATACTGGGAGTTAGAAAGTCAATTGAAAAGGCAACACCTTGATGGTAATAATTTTTGGATTATTGCCTGTAGAATGTGCAAATTGGCATAGAGACAAACATCAGGAGAATGAGCATGCAGCTAAAAGGTTGGCGGGAGAAATAAGTCATCCCTTTTAATGGTGATTGGCACCAGGAAGGAACAATGCTGATGGGATATGCTCCACCTGAAGCAGAACCAAACCAATGTTCCACACAAAGGTTAAATTAGAAGGTGGTTGGAAGATGGGAAAATTAAAGAAGTTTAAATATAAACAAAATGGAAACAGTGTGCACTGGATAGACAAAATTATGAAATTGTTACAATACAGAGGAGGCCATTTGGACCATCGTTGATGTACTAGCTCTTCAAATAAGCAATTCAGTTAGTTCCATTTTCCTACCTTCTCTCTGTTTCAAAGCAATTCTTCCTTTTCAGATAATAATCCAACTCACTCTTGAAAGTCTCAATTGTACTGGAGACTAAAGTAAAGGATTACAGAAATGGCCAGGGAATAATTATAGAACAGGGTGAACAAATATGGTTAAAAAAGAGAGAAAAATTGTGATTAAAAATGTATTAACATACCAGTATGGCAATGCAGGGAAATGGAAGTAATAATACATTGTGAACGACTTGATATAATTGGGATTACAGAGATATGGCTACAGTGAAACCAAGGACTGGAAATTAAATATTGCTGTGATTAAATATTTTGAAAAGAGACGAAAATAGGAAAATGTGAGGTGAAATAGCTGTGCTTCCAGAGGTAACATAATAGCAGTAAAAAATGTGACACAGCCACCAACAAGGCAGCAAATCTACTTTCAAAAAGATTTTTAAAAGGCACCCTTGTAATAAAAGTTGTAGTACACTGAACTATGCAATAGGCAGGCAGTAGGAGGTGGTATTGGGGAACAAAGATGTATGCAAACAACAGAAAGTGCTAAAATTCTAATAATATACATGGCTGGGGTTTGGCGGCAGGGGTTGCAGTTTCAACAACCCTAGAATTAAATACCCAGAAGAGAGAGGTAAGTGGAAGGGATATGGGAATGGAGTTTCCACAAAGTGTAGGGGACTACTTATATGAAGGAGTAGAGAGAAACCCAAACAAAAGAGGATTTGGCAATGGATCTAGTAATAGGGAATGAGTCAAAAGATGTGCAGAATTAAAAGGAGGACGCTATCCAGGTAATAGTGATCATAATACAGTCATAATAATTCAGGACAATATAGATGAAATAATTGATGATGACAAAGTTCTGACTAATAGGTTGGAGTTTGATGGAATGTTCCCCACTTGCCAGGATGAGTGCAGCCCCAACAACACTCAAGAAGCTTGACACCATCCAGGACAAAACAGCCCACTTGATTGGCACCACATCCACAAGCATCCACTCCCTCCACCACCAAAGCCCAGTTGTAGCAGTGCATACCATCTACAAGATGCACTGCAGATATTCACCAAAGATCCTTAGGCAGCACCTTCCAAACTGACAAGAAGAACAAGGGCAGCAAATACGTGGGAACACAACCACCTGAGAGCTCTCCTCCGAGCCACTCACCATCCTGACCTGGAAATATATCACCATTTCTTCAGTGTCACTGGGTCAGAATCCTGAAATCCTCTCCCTAATGACATTGTGGGTTAACCTACAGCACATGGACTGCAGTGGTCTAAGAAAGCAGCTCACCCCCACCTTCTCAAGGGCAACTGGGGATGGGCAATAAACCCTGGCCCAGCCAAGAACGCTCACTTCCTGCAAGTGAATTAAAAAAAAGTGAGGAGTGGAACTTGGGAAAGTTGAATATTAGCAATATTGGCAAACATTGTGGGACAGCATTAGAAAAATATAATAAAAGTACTGCTCAGTAAAGCGCATGGAAAATGTGTCCCAAACTAAACATTAAAGATCATGGATAAAAATGATAGAAGATAGTAATAAAAGAACGGATACCTGCGAATGACAAAAGATGAAAGGGTTGGCCAAAGAACATTTAAGAATATCCAGTGGTAGTGTCTTGCTGACCATTGGATTGCATGGAACTAGGGGAAGTAAGCCTAAATAAATATGTTTCTACCATGACTTTCATGAGCTCAGGATGTCTGAAACTGCTTTACGTCCACTAAACATAACCACTAGAGACAGGATCAGGGCATTTGACCCCTTGAACCTGCTCCATTATTCAATAATGAATTGGCTGATCTGACTGTCACCTCAAATACCCTTTTCCTGTCTATCCCCATGAACACAACTCATTAGCAGATCAGAAAATCTATCTAATTCAGCCTTGAATATATTCAATGACTGAGATTCCTCTCTCAGAAGAAGAGAGATCCAAAGGTTTATGATTACCTGCGAGTACAAATAACACTTCATCCTTGTGTTAAATGACTTTATACTGAAACTATGTTCCTAGACTATCCCGTAAGAGCAATGACCTTCCCAGCACTTGCTCTGTCAAGCCCCCTCACATTAAAGGACAGTAATCTATTTGCCTAATTACTAGTTATGCCTGATGCTAACATTTTGTGATTCATGCACAAGCAGACCCAGAACCCGCTATGTAGAAGCATTGTACAGTCTGTATCCAATTAAATAATTTTCTGCTTTTTCCTGTTCTTCCTGTGAAGGTGTCAACTCACGTTTTCCTATATTCTATGCCATTGCCTAATTATTTTACTCGTTCACTTTACCTTCTTTATTCCTTTGCAGACTCTTTACGCCCTCCTTGTAACTTGCTTTCCTACCTATCTTAGTGTTGTCAGCAAATGTGGCTATAATTAGCTCCATTCCTTTGCCAAATTAATAACACAGATTGAAATTTTCTGAAGAAGGGTCTCGAGCTGAAACGTCAGCTTTCCTGCTCCTCTGATGCTGCTTGGCCTGCTGTGTTCATCCAGCTCTACACCTTGTTATCTCAGATTCTCCAGCATTGGCAGTTCCTACCATCTCCTTGAAATTGTCGACCTGGATTCAAGCAAGTCCATGAGATAAAAAAGCAAAACACTTTCCCTTGTGATAGAGGTTATTGACTGCTCAAACTTCTTCACCTGTGCACTCCGTCCCCCAGCACCATAACCTCTCATTGTGTGTGACACCTTCTCAAATGTCTTTTGGACATCCAAATGCATTACATCTGTTGGTCTCCCTTTATCTACCCTCGCATGCTATATACTCAAAGAACGCTAATAAATTTTTCAAGCACAATTTCCTTTTTAACAATATCAAGTTGCCTTTGTTTTGATTTTCTAAAGGTCCTGCTAATACTTCCTTACTAATGGATTTAAGTGTTTTCCCTGTGACAGATGTTAAGCTAACTGACCTGTGGTTTCCTAACTTTTGTCTCTCTCCTTTCTTGAACAGAGATTTTATATTTTCTGAGATTCAGTTCATTTGACATTTTCCAGCATGTTAGGAAGGTTTGGGAGATTTTGACTGATGAAAGTACTATTTCTGCAGTCCTTTCTGGAAGCCCATTCTTAAACTTGGCAGGATGACTCTGACGTTATTGATCCTCTGCCAGTTTGTCCCAGAAATTATTACTTTTCTGGTTCTCCCTTCTGATTTAGTCCCTAACCTCTCACACTCCCATAACTGAATCTCCTTCTTACTCCTACCTACGTATTTGGTACCCACAGGTACCAGGATGACTGCACCCTTTCTCTCTTACTCCTATATCCTTTACATCCTCAAAGAGGTGTCCTTCACCCTTGCAGTGAGCAGACAACGCTATCTTTGGGACTGACATTCTTGGCTGTGATTCAAGCCAAGTGAGAACATTTACTATCCAACTAGCTAGTCTGTTCCTGACTATTACATTCCTCTGTACTCCCCAACTTCAATACATCCCTGGTTCAAACATGGACAAAAGGGCTGAATTCCTGAGGTGAGCTCTGGGTGATTGTCCTCGACGTCAAGGCTGCATTCGATTTAGTGTGGCGTCAAGGAGCCCTATCTAAACTGGAATCAATGAGAATCCGGGGGCAGACCCTCTGGTGGTTAGAGTCATACCTGGCACCTAGGAAGATGGTCGTGGTTGTTGGAGGTCAGTTATCACAGCTCTAGGGCAGCTCTGCAAGTGTTCCTCGGGGTAGTGTCCTCAGCCCAACCATCTTCAGCTGCTTCATCAATGACCTTCACTCCATCTTAAGGTCAGACGTGGGCATGTTGGTTGACGATTGCATAATATTCAGCACCGTTCGTAACTCCTCAAATACTGAAGCAGTCCATTTCCAAATATAGCAAGATCTGACAACATTCAAGCTTTGGCCGAGAAGTGGCAAGTAATATTCATACCACAGGAGTGTCACTTGATGATCATCTCCAATGAAGAAGAATCTAAGCACCACTCCTTGACATCCAATGGTGTTACAATCACTGAATTTCCCATTATCAACATCCTGGATGGTTACCATTGATCAGAAACTCAACTGGACTAGCCATATAAATATAGTGACTATAATAGCAGGTCAGAGGATAGGAATCCTGTGGTGAGTAACTCACCTTCTGATTCCCCAAAGCCAGTCCACAATCTAAGACACAAGTCTAGACTGTGATGGAATATGCCACACTTACCTGGATGAATGTAATCCAAAAGCACTCAAGAAGCTTGACACCATCCAAGACAAAGCAGCTCCCTTGATTGCTGTTTCCTGCTCCCTGTCTGGGACTGCTCCTTACCTTGAGAAAGGGAACAACAGCATCTCTAACTGCACTGAATTCCCTCACACACCAAGTTCCCAAGTTAGGGACTCTGTTGGAGCTGTCTTCCACCTTTGTGTTATTTACTAGTTCAAAATGCAAATCGAATGCAAATGGACTGGCAACATAGAAAGCCTGACAGTTAATTTGCACATAACAAAAAACCCATAAACAGCAACTTTATAATGACCAGATAATTTGTTTTTTTTGTGATGTTGGTTGAGGGATAATTACTAACCAAGGCACTAGGGAAAACTGCTGTGCTCTTCCAGGAGAAAAGCGCAAAGGTAGAGAGAATGTAGAGAGAAGTCAGAAAAATAATTGGGAAGGCAAAGGGTTTCTGTGCGATCAGCTTATTGCTGAATATAAAACAAAATAACAAAACATTCTATTCACATATAAATTAAAAAAGCAAATGTTAGAATAAAAATAGGGGAGCTAAGGAGCGGACAGGGTCTAATCAAAGAGAGTGAAAGCATAAATTTAGAAATGTTAAATAAGTACTTTGCTTCACTATTTACTGACAGATGGATTATAATTTCTATCATTAATTGGGACTTTGGAAGCAAAGATTCAAATCCCCCAAATTTTGTGGATGGCAGCTAATTTGGTGATGGTGGGTGGGAGAATGGAATCAACTCATGGGCAGTGCAATACATTACAAGAAGATATGAACAAAGATCCAGAGTGGAAAAATACTGGTAAATAAATTGCAATCCAATAAAAATGCAATATTTTCATTCCAGGAAGGAAAATCAAGATGTTGCTCCCCATTTACAATAATAGGGTCATTGAGCTATTACAGTACAGCAGGTGGCCATTCATCGCATCATGCCAGCTCTCGGTAGAGAAACTCAATGGCTTGCCCACTTTATTCTCCATAGTCCCGTCTATTTTTTTTTAACACAAGTTCCCAATTAAGTTTCTTCTTGAAATCATTCATTTTCAGTTCCACCGCTCTCGTACCACTCACTGTGAAAGGCATTTCCTCTTCATTTGCCCCTTTCATATGTCCTGGTTCATCCACATCTATGCTACGGTCAAGAAAGCACATCAACACTTCTACTTCCTCAGAAGGCTAAGGAAACTGGGCATATTCACAATCACTCTTACCAAGTTTTATAGATGCACCATAGAAAGCGACCTATCCTGGTGCATACAGCTTGGTATGGCAACTGCTCTGCCCAAGACCACAAGAAATTACAGACAGTTGTGAACGCAGCCCAGTCTGTCATGAAAACCAGCCTTCCTTCTATAGACTCCATCTATTCTTCCTGCTGCCTTGGGAAAGCAGCCAACATAATCAAAGACCCCTCCCACCCTGGTTATACTCTCTTCCACCCCTTCCATCAAGTTGAAGATACAAAAGTTTGAAAATATATACCAGCAGATTCAAGAACAGCTTGTTCCCCACTGTTATCAGACTAATGAACAGATCTCTCATATATTAGAGTTGATCTTTCTCTGCACCTTCTCTGTAGTTGTAACACTATATGCTGTATTCTGTTCTATTGGCCTGATGTACTAATGTAAGGTATGATTTGTCTGGCAACACACAAAACGATATTTTTCACTGTATCTCGGAACGTGTAACAATAATAAACCAAATCAAATAAAAAAGAATCAAACTTGGTGTCCCCACTGCTGGGAAAATCAGCGAAGAATTTTTCCTTGTCTTCTTTATCAAAACCTGTCATGATCCTGTCCTCCAGTTTCTCCAACAAAACCCTGTCACTTAACTCCCTCATCCCTGCACCCATTCTGATAAATCTCCAACACTCTCTCTGGGTCCCTCACATCCTTCCTAAAGTGTGGTGGCCAGAACTGAACCCAATACTATAGTCAGAGCCTAACCAGAGTTTTATGAAGACTCATGCATGACCTCTTTGCTTTTGTAATTAGCTTTGCCAGCCACACCCTCAATATGTCCTGCTACTATCAAAGATTGACACAAATGAGCTCCTGGGTTACACTTAGTCTGAAGCCAAGTAGCCTTCTCCTGCCTCTAATTTATATATTCCTTGAAACTCTGTGGAGTTGTCTCATTAAATCTATATTACTGCCTCGTGCCTTTTCTGTTAAAATGCAGCATCTCACTTTTAAACAACATCTGCCACATATGTTCTCACTGTTCGCTAAGATCCTAATTATTCATGCGTATCCAAAAAGCAAGGGTCCTAGCACTGACCTTTAGGGAACATCTCTTTCTTCCAGCCTGAAAAACAACCATTCACCATCAATCACCCTGTTCCTTCTGTAGGGATCATTTTTATCCAAATAGGCACTGACCCTTCTATTCAATCAGCCTTACCCAGCTTTTTATCTGGTACTTTGTCAAACCTTTCTTCAAATCCATATTGGCAACGTCCATTGCAATCCGTTCATCAGTCTTCTCTATAACCTCATCAAAATATTTCATCAGATTAGCCAAGCACAATCTGCCTTTTACAAATCCATGCTGACTCTTTATTAACTCCTTCATTAACTTTAACCTCTTCAAGTGCTGTCGATTTCTCCCTGATGATAATTTTTAAAATCTGACCGACGCTGATGTTAAACTCACAGCCTATAGGAATGTCCTTCCCCCATTTTCTTGTGTAAAGTGTCACATGCACAGCATTATTTTTGGAAGATTATAGCAAATCCTCCTGCCATCTGCACTCCCACTGCCTTCAGCACCCTGGGATGGAAGCCATCGGGACCAGGTGACTGATCCCGTCTAAGTACAGCAGCCTTTCCAGCCATCTATTTCCACTTCATCCATTAGCTTTGCCTGCTCTGCTTCCAACAACATTTTGTCCTCCTCCTCACTGACACAAATTATTTATTACGTATTCTAGCCTTGCACTGTATCTCCAGGCCTAATTCACCTTCTTTATTCCCAATTGGCCCCATTCTGCCTCTTACTACCGGCTTACTATCGCAATGCTGGTAGAACATTTTTGATGTCCCTTTTATGTTAACTATCATTTTATTCACATCTCTTCGTTGCCAGGCTTATTTTCTACTGCTTATCCTCTCTCAACTTATTGTACTTGCCCTGGTTATCTAACCTGTGTGGAATCACACACCCTTGTGTTTTCTTGTGCTTTAGCATGTTCCAAACCACTGTCATCATCCAAGGAGCGCTCCTTTTACATCTAGCCATTATTGGAACATATCTAGCTATTCCTAAACCACCTCATCCTTCCAGTTCACCATAGTTGTGTTCTACTTTGCCCTGCCGATCTTTAGTTCCACTTTACCCTGGCTGCATCCAAGCCTCATTCCATTGAAGTTAGCCCTTCTCCAATTGGAAAGTTCTACTTGTTTTTGTTCCCTCCTCCTCTTCGTTGCTAATCTAAAGCTTATCGTATAATAGTAATGAGGTTCTAAACAAGGGAATGGAGATATTTTCTACAATTATGGATGGGCAGATATGACCTGGTTGAAATTCCTGACCCGTGTGGCAACTTCAGGATGCTTTACATGTGCAAGAGGTGTCTTCTGCCAATTGAAATTGGAATCAGGCTCAGAACCGAGCGTTTCATGGATGTTATGTTCCAGATGGTGATCAGCCTACAGGTAGTGAGAGATCAGGATGGTAGAGGGGCAGTTGTTTGGAAAAGTCTTCAGGGTGCACACCTCTGTGAAACTCAGTATTGGAGACTTCTAGGAGTGGCTATAGCCTGAAGAAGTTTAAACTAGACCATTAGGCAAGGGACTATATAGGAGAGAACAGCGAAGAGTGGAAATACAATCCTTGCTCAATGTTTCATTGTCAGGATGCCAGGCAGTCATTCCTGTAGAGTCTGCGCAGCGTTTTGCCATCCTCAATGCAAGGTAAAGGGTCATGGCAAGGGTTCAGAATATTCTGCTGAGGAAAGGGAATGAGCCAGAAAGTATGGGACATATTGGTCCACTTCATCCACCTCATTCAAAGAACAGTACCGCACAGGCCCTTCGGCCCGCCGACACATGACATCTTTCTAAAGAAATTAAAGAATTTTGTATGTGGAATAAACTGCCAGAGGAAGTGGTAGATGTAGGTACAGTTACAACATTGTAAGGACATTTGGACAGGTGCATGAATAGTAAAGGTTCAGAGGGATAAGGGGCAAACGCAGGCAAATGGGACTAGTTTAGTTTGGCAAACTTGTTCAGCATGGACAGTTTGGAACAAAGGGTCAGTTTCCGTGCTGTATGTCTCTATGAATCTATGCTGTCTACTTTTGGACTCCCTACCTTGGGGAAAAGACCTTAGCTGTTCACCTTATCTATGCCTCTGGTGATTTTATAAATGTCTGTAAGGTCACCCCTCAGCTTCCTATGCTCCAGGGATAAAAGTCCCAACCTAACCTTACAACTCAAACAGCTAGAATTCTATGAAGAATGTTGAGCTCCTTATCCTTAGATATACTGGCAATGGAAACAGTCCAGGTAAAGTTCACCAGGTCAGACCTGGGCATGGAGGGAGTTTCTCATGAGAAGAGGGTAAGTCAGCTGGGTTCATGCTCATTGGAGTTTAGAAGAATGAGGAGAGACTTTATTGTAACATACAAGATTCTTATGAGCTTGACAGGGTAGGTACAGAGAAGTTGTCTCCCCATGTGGGACAGTCTATAGCCAGAGGGCATAATCTCAGAGTCGGATGTCACCTGTTTAAGCCAAACACAGGGAGGGATTTTTTCTCAGAGGAAACTCAATCTGTGAACTTTTCGGAGGGGCAGTATGGACTTGATGGGCCAAATGGCCTGCTTCCACACTGCAGGGATTCTGTGATTCTGTAGTGTTTAAATTCTGTCAATTTTAGTCAGTGTACTCCAGTGAAAGTTGCCCAGCAGTTTTCCCTCTGTAGGTATCCTTTCTTTTAAAAAGTTATCAGTTTCCACAGAAATCATAACTAAAATGTGAGAGTGAAGCCATAAAGGACTTGAATACAAGGATGAGAATTTTGACATCATTATGACTATATGAAGGCCAGAAGCCAATAGAGACGAGCACAAAAATGATGGATGAGCAGGACATAGTTGCATGGGAACAGGAAGTGAAACAACTGAAAAATATGGTCTGGTACGGTGAAAAATATGAATGGAACCAGGAGAGGACCTAGCTAGTCCTAACTAGTTGAATAATAGTGGAGTGGCATTCAATAATGTTGGGGTGTCAGGCTGAATGACAGATAGTTCCTCATGTTCCACTTGTGGAACTAATGGCGACATTTCCCCCTGGCCGTCTTCAAGCTGACAAGGATTGTCCATGTTTTCCATGGTTGGGTGAAATCTGGGATTTCACCGCTTGGGTCAGTTATTAGGTTGGTGATATTTGCAGTCAATGTGCCCCAATGAGAAGTGGGACAGACTGTTGTTGGTATGTGTGCTTCTGAACAGCGAAACAGGAAAGGCAAGTTAAACAAATGATCAGCTGAACCTGTGTGAATAAAAGCAAAATACCGAGGATCCTGGAATTACAGAACAAAAATAATGTTGGAGAAACTCAGCAGGTCTGGCGGTATCTGTGGAGAGAGGAACTGAGTTAACATTGACTTCTTCAGAACTGGATTCAGAACTTGTGACAATGTATTCCTTTGAAAAATCAGTTCTGAAGTGGACAGCAAATGCTAACATTATTTCTCTCCGCGATGCGGAGATGTGGTTAGGTGAATTTGCTATGTTAAACTACCCTTAGTGTCTAGGGTGGGAAACGCAGGGAGAGGGCATAGAGTGGGATGCTCTTCTGAGGGTCGGTGTGGACTTGAGGGGCCAAATGGCCTGCTTCCACACTGCAGGGATTCTAACAAAAATTCTGTGCAGAGTTTCTCCATCACTTTCCGTTTATGTTTGAAGAGTTTCACCTGCGGAGTTTGTTTTTGGTTTTCATACATGAACGGAAGTTGATTAAATTGGCGCCACTTTCTGATTCTGATGGAGCATTTATAAACATTGAGCGGGAACTCGGGGAGAAAGGGACGGAGGGTTTACTAATGTCCCAGGCCACCCAGTCCCTGCCTTCCTCACCCTGCCTGCTCGGCCCCGATCTCGGGTTGCCCACAGTCTGCTGTCCGCCTCCTCATCGCTGAAGAAGTCCGTGCCACGGCCACTGTTCTGCGCTGTCAGGTGCTGGAGGTAAAGCTGGACGTAGACATCTTTGTGCTGGTCTCCGAGTGGCAGCTGCATGCTGTGGGTGATCAGTTCACTCTTCAGCCGCTCTTTGGTCAGCACTGACGGGTCCTGCAGATACTCGGGCATTGCGGCTCGAGCTCCCGCTAGGCTTCAGAACTCCTGCTCTGCCACCCACCAACAACGCGGGCTGTCATTGGCCCTGGGGCTGCACTAACGCGCCTCTATTGGACAGAGGGTGTAACTGGGCGGGGCTGTAACCCAGGGTAATGGGTCAGGTGGGAAGGAGGAGGGCCATCCTGGCCATGGTCCACATTGTCATCCTCACAGCTCCTGCACCTTAACTCCATCAGCAATTTCTCCGCCCAAGTTTCCAGCCTATCTGTACTCCCTACTGTATCCTCCGGCAATCGTCCTCACTATCCACAATCCCCCAATATCTGTGCCATCTGCAAACACACTAATCAGTATTCTCCTCCATTTATATATATTACAAACTGCAGGGGTCCCAGCATTGATCCCTGAGGAACACCACTGGTCACAGATCTCCAATTAGAAATGCAACCTTCCACCACTACTCTCTGTCTTCTACAACAAAGCCAGTTCTGCATCCATCTGCATTAGGCGTTGATCCCATGTGACTTCACTGGGCAGCACGGTGGCTCAGTGGTTAGCACTGCTGCCTCACAGCATCTGGGACCTGGGTTCAGTCTACCATTGGAAGCTTGCATGGTCTCCCAGTGTCTGTGTGGGTCTCCACAGAGTGCTCTGGCTTCTTCCCATGGTCCGAAGATGTGCAGGTTAGGTGGATTTGCCATATTAAATTGCACATAGTGTCCAGGGATGTGCTAGCCAGGTGGATTAGCCATGGGAAATACCGGGATAGGGTAGCAGGTGTGGGTCTGGGTGGGACGATCTTGGAGGGTCACCATGACTCAATGGGCTGAATGGCCTGCTTCCACACTGTCAGGTTCTATGATTTTATGAGAGACCTTGTCAAAAGTCTTGCTAAAATCCATTCTTCAGCACCAGGTGCAGAGATGCCTCCTCCCTAACTGGACAGGGAACAGACTAACGAAGGAAGTTCTTCCAAGTGCATTTCATTTATTTCTACCCCTTGCTCCTCATGCTAATATTAGCCCATTTATCAGGCCAAATCAGTAGGGTCATGGTAACATCACTGGACTAGTAACACAGCTAATGCTTTGGGGAGAAAAGTTTGAATCCCACCACAACGGATAATAAAATTTAATAAATCTGGAAACCACTGTGAACCATTGTAGAAATCCCACCTGGTTCACTAGTGTTCTTTAGGGAAGGAAATCTGCCAATCTTAGCTGTCCTGACCTATGTGTTACTCCAGACCCACAGCAATGTGTTCCAATTCACAGTTGCCTGCAGAAATGGCCTTAACAGGCCACCATTTTCAGGGCCATTAGCAGTGGGCAATAAATGCTGGCCTTGTCAGTGATTCCCACATCCCATGAAAGAATAAAGAAAACAGGTATTTGGGTAATTAACATTTTTCAGTTGTCTTCACATATACCTGTGATTCCCTGCAGATTTGCTCCTGTGTCTCACTGTTTAGAGGTTTGTAAAATGGCCTCAGTAGTGCGATCATATCCTTTCAGTTCTCAATTTGAACCTTGTCCCTCTCTTTCCAAAGTACTGTGTCTTCCCTAATCAATGCTGCTTCACCAACTCTCTTTCTCCTTTCGTGCCTGAACACTGTCTTTCCTTGTACACTAAGTGCCCTCTCCATTATTGTCATTAAGTCATGTTTCTATGATTGCCACTATGTCATGTTCCCATTCATCTATTTGACTTGTAACTTACCTGCTTTATTCATTGTGCGTGTTCACACCAAAGCATTGTTTTCCTGCCTTTATATTCCCCATAGTCCCCCTATTTAGACATAGATTTTGGGACTAAAGGGATCAAAGAGTATGGAGAGAAAGTGAGGACAGGGGACTGAGTTAGATGATAGGCCATAATCATATTGAATGGTGGAGCAGGCTTAAAGAGTTAAATTGCATGTACCTGTTCCTATTTTTGACGTTTCTATGCCCTTCTTAATTCGACTTTATGATGAAGTACTCCCTTCTCTAGTACTGCCCACTTGATGCCCTCTTTCCTCTTTTCTACTTTTATATGCTGCCAATTTAGTTTAAGATCTTCCCAAACACACTAGTGAACTTCTCCAATGGCACCAGTACTGTGGAGATGCAGCTCTGCTTATGGGATTAGTTGCCTCCTGCCAGAACTGGCTCACAAGCCTTAGGAATCTGATACCTGCACCAAGCCTCAAACCACACATTTATCCTCTCTGTCAATCCTCTAAGATAGTCAGAACCAGATGTACATACAAGCCACCACATACCTCTGGAGCTCTTAGAATTTCCCATACACGAGCTCTGTGCGAATTTCCCGGGAAATTCTGATAGAATCAGAGACTGCTGATGCTCTGACTTACTCACTTGAATAGTTAGGAAGTTTTAGCAGAAAATCCCTCATTGAGTAACTATATAACTGACCCCAGCCCTCCTGCACCCCAGACTTTCCTCTGATGATCCCCCCAAACCAACCTGACCCAAACTTGCCACCCATTCCGGCTGCCAACCTACTCCTTTAAGCACTCACCACACCCACCCTAACCACTTTGTCATCATTCTGGTGGGAATAGTGTGCTGGAAATCAGACCCCACAATTTCACAATAGTGTGCTGGAAATCAGACCCCACAATTTCACAATAGTGTGCTGGAAATCAGACCCCACAATTTCACAATAGTGTGCTGGAAATCAGACCCCACAATTTCACAAGTCGTTCCAAATGTGAAACATGACCAATCGAATCTCTGGGATGCACAATGTCTGACTGTGACCACTATCTAAGAGGAAAGAAACTCTCACCAGGTTTCATCAACGAATGACAAAACCAAAACTTTACTAATCATAACAAAGTTACCTGTGACAAACATGGATTATTAATTACCAATGTGCAAACTCAAACTAACCCCCTTTAAAGCTAAACATGCGCATATACTCATACACAAATAGGATGGATACACTTTTTGGAGCCTTTGAATGTTGTTTCATTTGTCACTCACAGTCAGTGAGAGAAAATTCCAGCTTATTTATAGGCTTATATAATCCGGGAACTCAACTACTTTCTGTCCTTTCGGTTCTGTGACAGACTGCTTCTTAAAACCAATTCAAAAACTATCGATGGGCCATTTCATTTATCTTTCACCCCAAAGACACTTGCTGTAATCTTCCTCTCAAATCCAGTTTCAGCAAAGGTTTGAAAAACAAAACCAAAGAACTGCAGATACTGGAAATCAGAAACAAAAGCAGAACCTCTTAACTGGTGAGGAAAAGGGGTCAATAGAGACCTTTGTTAGCTTGACAACCACAATAGGAAACATGTTAGAATCTGTGAAAGAGAATATAGCAGCTGAGTATGGAGTGAAGAATGACAAAGTTGGACAAAGGCAGCATGGGTGCATTTAATTGGGAATCATGCTTGACAAAACTGATGGTGCATTTTGAGGATAAGATTGGTGGAGTAGCAGATAGTGTGGGGGACTGTCAGAGAATGCAGCAGAATACAGATAAATTGGAGAGTTGTGTGGAGAAATGGCAGATGGAGTTCAATCCAGGCAAATGCAAGGTGATGCATTTTGGAAGATCCAATTCAAGAGTGAACTACATGGTAAATGGAAAAGCCCTGGGGAGAATTGATGCACAGAGAGATCTGGGTGTTCAGGCTCATTGTACCCTGAAGGTGGCAACACAGGTCAATAGAGTGGTCAAGAAGGCATACAGCATGCTTTCATTCATTGGACAGGGTACTGAGTACAAGAGTTGGCAGGTCATGTTACAGTTGTATAGGACTTTGGTTCGACCACATTTGGAATACTGTGTACAGTTCTGGTTGCCACATTACCGAAAGGATGTGAGAGGGTGCAGAGTAGGTTCACCAGGATGTTGCCTGATATGGAGGGCGCGAGCTATGAAGAGAGGTTGAGTAGATTAGGATTATTTACATTAGAAAGATGGAGGTTGAGGGGGGACCAGATTGAGGTCTACAAAATCATGAGAGGTATAGACAGGGTGGATAACAAGAAGCTTTTTCCCAGAGTGGGGGACTCAATTACTAGGTGTCACGATTTCAAGGTGAGAGGGGGAAAAGTTTAAGGAAGATATGCGTGGAAAGTTCTTTACACAGAGAGTGGTGGGTGCCTGGAACTCGTTGCCAGCGGAGGTGGTAGAGGTGGGCACGATAGCGTCATTTCAGATGTATCTAGACAGATACATGAATGGACAGGGAGCAGGGGATACAGATCCTTGGAAAATAGGCGACAAGTTTAGATAGAGGATCTGGATTGGTGCAGGCTTGGAGGGCCGAAGGGCCTGTTCCTGTGCTGTAATTTTCTTTGTTCTTTGTTCTTTGTTCTATATTCCTTGCAGCATCAGTAAATGGAAAAAAGAATTGAATAGGTTTTCAGAAGGCTTTTCATAAGATCCCACGCAGGATGTCAACAAATATAAGTACAGCTCATGGGAATGGATGGATTGAATACTATGATTCGGAAATTACTCAATCTATGGAACTAGGTGGATTGAATAGTATGGTTTGGATATAGCTCTGGATAGAGAAAGCAGAGATGAGACAAGAATGAATCATTTTCAAGAGGCAAGCTTTTTTCATGGGCTGTCATAACCATGAGGTATCACGAGTTTAGAGATCACTGAAGATGTCAGCAGAGGTGGACAGTGTGGTGAAGAAGCTATACAGGCTGGTTGGCTTCATTAGCCAAGGTATAGAATATAGCAGCGGGCAAGTCTTGTTGCAACTTTATAAAACATGGGTTAGGCCACTGATGGAATACTGTGAGTAGTTCTGTTCACCACACTATCATAAGGACATGGTAGCACTGGAGACAGTGCAGAGGAGATTCACCATGATGTTGTCTGGGATGGAAATTCGCAGTTCTGAGGACAGACTGAATAGGCTGGGCTAGTTCTCCCTGGAGCAGAGGAGGCTGAATGGCTATCTGATTGAGGTCTGCAAAGGTATGACAGGCATAGACGGAGGAGATTATTAGAATCGTTTCCCCATGGCAGATGTGTCTTAGACCAGATGGCATAAGTTTAAGGTGAGCAATAAGTAGCTTAAAGGGGATCTGAGGAAACCTTTTTCACTCTGTGAGTGGTAGAAATATGAACCGTGCTGGCTGACGGTGTGGTGGAGGCATGTACTCTCACAACAATTAAGAAGCATCTGGACAAACACTTCAAATGGCGTGGCATAGTAAGCTATGGACCAAATGCAGGAAAATGGGATCAGTTTGTTGGTCAGCAGAGACATGGAGGGCTGAAGGGACTGTTTCTATGCCGTTTGACTCTATGACTTTAATTCCAAATTGCTGGGAAAGCTCAGAAGGTCTGGCAGCATCGGTGGAGAGAGACCAGAGTTAACGTTTCAGGTCCGTTCTGAAGGAGAGTCATTGGACCCAAAACATTAACTCTGTTTTTCTCTGCACAGATGCTGCCAGACCTGCTGAGTTTTCCCAGCAATTTCTGAATTTATTTCAGCAAAGATACTTGCTCTTGTGTAACCAATGAGTGAACACTTGCTCTTTCCCTGCAGTCCAAACTTATATTTTCTAATTTATATTTCAACTCTGTTATCTGTAGTCCTTACACACCTACACATTCAACTATTCACACTCCAATTCACTAACACACTGAGAAGCTTCAGAAAATATAAACTCTTAACAAAATAAGGTAGAATGTTTTATGAATAGGGACAAGGCTTCAGTATAGATTTCCTTCATTGAAGTTTCTGAGGGTACCTGCACCCTACGATTTTTGCAGGATTATCTTTCAGAAGGTAAAGGGAGGAGTATTTTTTTTGGCCTGGTCAGCTTCGGAAAACGGCATTCCGATATTCATTGGGAGATTTGGCCATTGTTTATTATGCCTACTCCGACTGGAATGTGTTTAATGAAGCTAAGCTGTAAATTTTATATGGTAATTTATCATTTCCCAGAACGGGTTTGAACCATTGCCCTAGTTTAAAGAGAAAAGAAAAATCCTCAAAAGTTCATCAACCAAACACAACCTGTTACATTCTGGCATCATTACTTACTTTTTCTAAAATGACATGGAAGTTCTGCTTTTCCCTGTTTCGTCAACTCCTCTGCGACTGTCAGCCCTCTCTGTCTCCCATTCCCTCACTCACTTGAACCACACCTTATAAAAGACTACAACAACTCCGCACTGAATTCACTCATTCATCAATTTCCCAAAGCTGAGTAATCTGTCGCAGCAGTACTCTGTTTCTGCTTACTCTCACTGACAGCACGATCCTATCCAATATCCAAAAAAATCTACCTTTTCCAATGGTTCACCTTGGATAGCCCGGGGTGGGGGAACATTTGAGGACTCTGGGTCTTTACTTGATGGAGTTTAGAAGTATGAGGGGGGACCTAACTGAAACTTAAAGAATACTGAACAGCTTGGGCAGAATGGATGTTGGAAAGATGTTTCAATTGGCAGGAAAGGCAAGGACCCGAGGGCACAGCCTTAAGATAAAGGCTTTAGGGTAACCCTTTAGAAAGGAGACGAGCAGAAACTTCTTCAGCCAGAGAGTGGTGAATCTATGGAAATCATTGCCACAAAAGGCTGTAGTGGCCATGTCATTGAGTATATTGGTTATGGGGAGAAAGCGGGAGAATGGGGTTGAGAAACTTATCGGCCTTGATTGAGTGGCAGAGCAGACTTGATAGGCCGAATGGCCTAATTTCTGCTCCTATGCAACACTGGACCTCCTCTTAGGAAATGAGGTTGGTCAAGGGACTGAAGCGTCAGTCGAAGAGCACTTTGGGTCCAGTGACCATAACTCTCTTAGTTTTAACACAGTTATGGATAAAGATAGTACAGGTTTACACTTCAAGGTGCTAAACTGGCGCAGGGACAATTTTGGGGCCATTAGGCAGGATTTAGCAGAGGTCGATTAGTTGTGTCTGTTTGAAGGAAAATGAACGACTGGCAAATGGGAGGCTTTTAAAAATATGATATCAAGAGTCCAGGGACAGTATGTCCCCGTTAGGGTGAAGGGAAAAACTGGCAGGTTTAGGGATCCCTGGCTGATGAGGGATATTGAGGCTGTGGTCTGGAAAAAGTAGAAGGCATGCATTGGGTTTAAACTATTGGGCTCAAGTGAATTCCTAGATGACTACAAAAAGTGTCGGAGCACACTTCAGAGGGAAATCAGAAGAGCAAACAGAGGGTATGAGATGGATCTGGCAGATAAGGTTAAAGATAATCCCAAGAGGTTCTACAGCTATATTAAGAATAAAAGGTTAGCTAGAGAGAGAATAAGTCCCCTTAAAGATCAGCATGGCCGCTTATGTGTGGAGCCGCAGGAGATAGGGAAGATTTTTAATGAATATTTCTCCTCAGTGTTTAATGAGGACAGAATCATGGATGCTAAGGAAATAAGGGATATAAATGGGGATGTTTTGGACCGCATACACATTACCAGAGAGGAGGTGTTTGCAGCCTTTCAGTACATTAAGGTGAATAAATCCCCTGGGCCTGATCAACTCCATCCTCGGATGTTGTGGAAGGCTAGCGAAGAAATTGCAGAGGCTCTTGCAGAGACTTTGCTTCATCTTTAGCCACTGGTGAAGTTCCAGGAGACTGGAGGAAGGCTAATGTTGTTCTATTGTTTAAGAAAGTTAGCAAAGACAAGCCAGGGAACTACTGGTCAGTGAGCCTGACATCAGTGGTAGGCAAGTTATTACAGAGGATACTAAGGGACAGGATCAACCAACATTTGGATAGTCAAGGGCTGATTAGGGATAGCAGCATGGATTTGTGCTCGGGAAGTCATGTCTGACAAAATCTTTTAGAGTTTTTCGAAGAGTTAACCAAGAGGATGGATGAGGGTAGGGCAGTGGATATTGTCTATATGGACTTTAGTAAGGCCTTTGACAAGGTCCCACACGACAGGCTAGTCATGAAAATTAGGTCCCATGGGATCCAGGGAAAGCTAGCTAATTGGATTCAAATTTGGCTCGATGGTAGGAAGCAGAGGGTGATGGTTGAAGGTTGTTTCTTGGACTGGAGGCCTGTGACTAGTGGTGTGCCACGGGTCGGTGCTGGGTTTTTTTGTCATTTATATAAATGGTCTGAATATGAATGTACAAGGCATGATTTGTAAGTTTGCAGATGAAACAAAATTCGGAATTATTGTTGATAGCGAAAAAGGTTATCAAAAATTACAGAGGGATCTTGATCAGATGGGGAAGTGGGCTGAGGATTGGCGAATGCAATTCAATACAGATAAGTGTGAGGTGTTGCACTTTGGAAAGTCAGACTAAGATAGGACTTATACAGTAAATGGTATGGTCCTGAGGAGTGTTGTGGAACAGAGGGACCTAGGAGTACAAGTACATAGCTCATTGAAAGTGGCGTCCCAGGTGGACCGGGTGGTGAAGAAGGCATTTAGCATGCTGGCCTTCATCGGTCAAGGCATTGAGAATAGGAGTTGAGATGTTATGTTACAGTTGTATAAGTCATTGGTGAGGCCGCACTGGGAGTATTGTGTACAGTTTTGGTCACCCTGTTATAGGAAAGACATAGTTAAACTGGAAAGTGTGCAAAGAAGATTTACGAGGATGTTGCCAGGACGAGTAGGCCTGTGAAATAGGGAGAGATTAGCCAGGATAGGACTTTATTCCTTGGAATGTTGGAGAATGAGGGGTGACCTTATTAAGGTGTATAAAATCATGAATGCCTAAATAGGATGAATGCATATCGTCTTTTTCCCAGGGATGGGGAAGTGAAAACTAGAGATCATTGGTTTAAGGTGAGAGGGGATAGATTTAAGAAGGACCTGAGGGGTAACGCCTTCACGCAGAGAGTGGTGCATATATGGAATGAGCTGCATGAGAAAATGGTTGAGGCAGGTACAGTGGCAACATTTATATAACATTTGGATAGGTAGATGGATGAAAGGGTTTAGAAGAATATGGACCAAATGTGGGCAATTGGAACATGCTGAATAGGCACCATTGTCAGCATGGACCAGTTTGGGCCGAAGGGCCTGTTTCCATGTTGATTTATTCCACTCTGTGACTCTATGTCTTATTTTAAGGCAAGGCTAGATAAATTTTTGAACATTAAGGGAATTAAGGGTTATGGTGAGTGGGCAGGTAAGTGGAGCTGAGTCTCAAAAAGATCAGCCATGATTTTATTAAATGGCGGGGCAGGCTTAAGGGGCCGGATGGCCTACTCCTGCTCCTAGTTCTTATGTTCTAATGGTCTTATGGGAAAGCGATGCAGTGTTGCACGACGGTGGAGCTTGGTAGAGGATTTTTTTCTTCCAGTTGTTAAGCCCAAGATCCATTCTTTCATAACCCTTCACAAATGCAGCTGCAGTGGTGGTGGTGGTGCCTGGAATGAGGACTCCTGGCAGTGGTAGGCCCAGAGCCTGGACTCCTGGAGGCAGCAGTACCTGGAGGGGGGATTTCTGGTGACAGTAGGCCCAGAGACTGAATCCTTGGCAGTGGCAGTGCCCTGAGGCAGGTCTCCTGGTGGTAGTAGCCCTGGAGCCTGGACACTTGGCAGTGGCAGAGCCTGGAATGAGGACTCCTGGCAGAGGTTGGCCAGGGGCCTGGACTCTTGCTGGTGGTGATGCCCAGAGTGGGGACTCCTGGCAGCAATAGGCCTGGAATGTGGACTCTTGTCAGTGTCGATGAGCCAGTGGCAGCAGAGCTGGAGTCACCTGGGGCATCAGCATTGTTGTTGCTGTTCCTGGAATGGGATTCCTTGAGGACTGGAACACCTTGCAGACACTTTGCAGAAGCTCTGAAGCTGAGCTTGAGAACCCAATTTGAACAGAAGTTGAACTCTTAATGAAATGAATTCTTTTTGTCATTATTGTAGCTCAAAATGGAGCCGGATTGTGGCGACAAAACATTTTTCACTGTATCTTCAAGATATATGTGACAATAAATAAATCATTCATTCATTCATTCAATGGTTTGGAGCTCAGTGCCTGAGAGGGGGACACACAAACATCATTTGCATATTGCATTGCTGACAGATGTTGGGCTGGTCTTGCTTCTGGACTGGAGGTGAGGCAGACTGAATAATTACCTGTTCATCCTGCAGAGAACTTCGCTCTCATGGAGGAGCTTCCTAGAGATGAGGTGGAGTGCCATAGCAAGTAAGATTGGCGCAGTGGCATTCACGAAGGAGCTAACCATCCCAAACATTGCCAACAAACCCAGGTAGAGGCCGAGCACTAACTGTTGAAGGAGCGTGTGAAAACCCTTGAGTCCCACCTCCTCTCCAAACACCAGCTGCGCCTCCTGTGGCAGCTCGGGACCAACAAGTCCAAAGTGGAGGGAAGTCATCCTCGATCCTGAGGGACTGCCTGAGAAGAAGACCCTGAAGAAGACTCTATGCAATTAGTTCATGTATTTCCCTTTTCAATGGAAGGTAAGATCGAAATGGGATAGGAATGTAAAGGAATCTGGGTGACAAACATGATTGAGTAAAAGTGTTGCTTCCAGTGAACAAGGCTATTTCAGAAAAGGAAGGTGTACATCCACCAAAGAAATAGTGTTGAAATGTAAATATGTTTTACCAAAACTTGACGCTTTGCTTGGATTATTGTGTACAATTCTAACAGCCTTTATTCAGAAGCGTTGTAGAGGTACTGGAGACAGACAGAATAAAGGATTTAGAGGGATACAGGAAACGCTGCAGTCTCGGCTTCTTTTCTTAAAAAGTGAAGGTTGGGGAGAAGTAGGAATGGGATTGATGGAGTTATCATTGAAGTAATGTTCCAACATGTCAGAAAGAGCAAAACTAAAGGTCATCCCTATAAATGAGTCACTTAAGGGCCACCATGGAATTCAGATTAAACCTCTTTATAATGTTTGATTTTGGAAAGGAAGAGGTAGCATATATTGATGATAAGATGGTGATAAGAGTGGGGATGCAGCCTCACCATTATTATTGACAGTGGAACAGCCATTAGGCTCTTGTCGCAAAAGATATATTTTTATCTTTGTTTGTGATCAATCCCATGGTGCAAATTCCTTCCTCTAAGTAAAAGCCTTTATATCTCCCTTACTTATACACACACACACACAGACACACAGAAAACACACACACACGGACATACTCAAAAAACAAATACAGAAAACAGATTATTTCTGGAGGTAGAGGAAAAGTGTAAAGTCAGTTCAATGATCTTGCTTTCTGAGTCTGATCAGGAGACAATCCTATTTCTCCTATTGAATAGAGAAGCTTCTATTGGTTTTTAAGAAGTACTTCGTGACTGAATCACTTAGAAAATGTCTCCGATTTATCCATTCAAAATTCACAGCTCACAGCAAGTGTTGCATGTCTTTTCTCAAATTTAAACTGGGTTTTCTTACTGCAGAGAACAGTTAGCTCCTGCTGCGGGAAATGACCCTTTCATATCTTCCTCTCTCTATATGTCTGTATTTGTGTGACCTGTTTCCTGAAAAAGGATAATACTTGAAATGTTGACTTCTCCTTTCCTCCAGATGCTGCTTGGTTTGCTGTGTTCTTCTAGCCTCCTGTTTATCCACCTCCAGTTCCAACCTGCTCAGTTAAGTGAGAGCCAATCAGCTTCACGTATAAACAACTCCCTGGCTCCTGGTCATCTGCACAGTGCAGAGATCCACAGCAGCAAAAATAGAGTCCTCAGCAATTGTTGAATTCTCTGCAGTGAAATTGAGCAGCCATCCTGGTAAATCCCTGTTTTTAAAAGAAGTTTTCTTTTCTCATTGCAATCAACTGTTTCTAAAAAAAAACAAGAATTGAAAATAAAGTCATTGTTGTAGGGATACACTGAGGAACAAACTTGAACCAATATCAGGTGTGTGTGTGAATATTCTGTGCATCAGAATGTGAACATTCATTTTGTGGAAATTGAGGTTTGGGCTTCAATTTCAGAAGTACCCAGACGTGACGATTTCTAAAAAGAAAACCTTGTCCCATCCTTCATCTCACTGTGCTGGATTAATGAGTCTTTATTTTGCAATATGTCAAAGAACTAACTATCACTTCCTAATTTAAACAGTGGGAGCTTGCTCGTATAGTGACCTAATACCTTCATACAGAAATAAAGTTGAAGCAGGAGGAGGCTACGCAGCCTTTTGAGACTGTTCCAGACACTCCATCTGTTAGAGATTTGGTTCTCAGTAAGTTGGACCTGGCATCTCTCTGGTTGGGAGTCTTTCTGGGCTGCTTTGATTTATATTTATATAATTTCCACTGGTGGTCATTGTCTAGTAACAGGCAGTCAAATCAGTAGATTCCATTGGATCCACTGACACAATTTTAAAAACAATCCAATGTCTGCATCAGACTGCCAGAATCTAATCTAGGACTTTGTCATTTAAACGTGGGATACATTAAATAAACAGGATGAGAGCTATACTTATACAATTTGCTTATTATTTATTGACCATTTGGTTGATTGAAAATGTTTTTTTTGGTGAAAGCTGTTGTGATGGATACAGGGTGACTTAATCATCTTTCACTTTTGCTTTCATGTCAGCAGGTGTAGACAAGAAACGTAAGATCATTAACTAGTTGCTAAGTTCCCTTGGAAAGCAAGGAGCTATTTTTCGTTGCCATAGTGGATCTGACCTTATTCCCTGCCGTTTTAAGTGAGCCCACTTTATTTAGGAACATGTACCTTGATTTATGTCTAGATGCAAGTTTGAATGCCAGTGGCTGAGAGTGACTAACAATCCTTTCAGCTTTAACAAGTGAACACTGCTGTCTCCCTGAAAAGCTGTTTGTTCAAGGTTAATGGGATGGAACAGCCCAGAGTCTTTACAATTGTTCACAGGTTGTAAAGGAAACAATGGAAACTTGGAGCAATGTGTTCATTGTCCCATTTATTATCTTTTGATTTAAACCCACAATATATGTTCGAGGAATGGCCCAGATATTCGATTCTGTTATTCTCAATGGTTGGGTTTTAAGTGGGCACATTATCCAATATTTAAGTGGCACATGTGCCAATGTGGTTGCATCTATGAGATGCCCATCAGATTTGTAAAGATAAAGTGGTGGATATCCAGTGCCTGAAATTGGTGTTAAACACTTTGCAGATACAAATTGGGATCCTTATATCTGTTTGTAGCCCTTTTTGTCAAATTCTACTGCTTTAAACACAACCGGTTCTGGATGCAATCTAAAATGCATGCACTTTGTGTCGCCTTACCAACAGCTTTTAAAAGGATCACTAGTTAGTACCACTAGAGAAAATCTGCCTCTATTAAAAAGAAACCCCTCCAGGCTTCACAATCGGGAAAAAAAACCACTACTGTTCCAACTCGAGCCCCTCCCATCACTGGCCCTCTGACCCTCTTTGCCCTCCATTATTGCCTTCTTGCTCGAAGGTCATTGTCAATTGGTGACACCCAGTTGCTGCCTGAGGACTGTGACCCTATAAATATCTGTGCCTTGAGACTCGGTATTCCAGCCCAGGAAATGTTCTTATTCCACTGTTATGGCTGATTCTAAAGTAGCATATTGTTGTCCGCAGTCTAATTCCCATGCTTTTCCCACTGGGGACCACATCTAGTGTAAGGAGTCTGTCATTCCTGCCTTCACCCCGTGTATGTATAGTATTTGTAGTTGTTGGTTTGAGTTAAATCTAGTATCATTGTCATGTCCCTACAGTGTGGAATCAGGCCATTCAGCCCATCGAGTCCATCCCATCTCTGTAATCCTGCATTTTCCCCTGGCTAATCCACCCAGCCTGCACATCTTTGGACTGTGGGAGGAAACCAGAGCACCAGGAGGAAATCCCACAAAGACACTGGGAGAATGTTTAAACTCCACGCAAATATTAGCCCGAGGCTGGAATCAAACCTGGGTCCCTGGCAATGTGAAGTAGCAGCTAACCACTGACCCACCATGCTGCCCTGTGTCTCACTCAGTAAGAAGCTTCCCAAAACTGACCATAAAATCTTGCTTGAATAATGCATTCTACATTTGAATAATTTGTTAAAATTAATGGTTTCTTTTCTACGTGGAAATAATCTCCTTTAATTGCAGCTAAACATGATTTGATTCATTATGAAGGAAGATTAGGAAGGAAACAGACTAATCATGATCCGAATAGCTGAGCTCTCCAGAGCTCTAAAAAGAAGCCCCACATTTTCTTTGTGTTGAATTACTAGCCGCTGCTGGTTCCATTTGCTGGCACCACATCAGCAAGTCACCGTTGACCTTTTTCAAACATCAAATTAAAACAAGCCTGATAAGGCCTTCACATGACAGTCATCTTGGATAATTCTGCTTTTCACAACCGCTGCTGTGGATGGAGCCACGCTGTGTGATAAATGTGTTAGTTGCTTTATTCACAGAGTACAGAAAGTAATTTCACACAAACTCTGTTGTTTGTTCGTGATTTACTGCAGCTTCCCCATGGCACCCAGTGCTGCCCTCCCCTTCCCCAACCTGCCACCAATTTCTCTCTCTCTCTCTCTCTCTCTGAACTAGCCCGTTATTTTAAAGGGTTCGCTCTTTATGCCAAGAATTCAAGAGTCTGATCCACGTTACCCGATGCCATTAAAGCACAGGCGATCGAGCAATCCCCAAATCTTGCCTCAAAAGTTTTAGGATGTCAGCAGGGATATTCAAATAAAAAACCCCATAAATCACCAAAAAAAAAGAGACACGCTGTAGAATATCTTTGTCTTGCAATCATCAGGACAGAATTGCAAGAATACCAAATCCCAAAGGGAAAAACGTGCCCACATTTTGGGCCTTTTTCAACTAAAAAAAATCTTAGAGGTCAGCCAGTCCAAAGTGCAGGGTAGGTGGACTGGCCAACGCAATTTATCTGCAGTGTCCAGGAATGTGTAGGCTATGTGGGTTAGCCTTTGGAAATGTGAGGTTACAGGGATAGGGTGGGGCCTAAGTCTAGGTCTGTGTAGGATGCTCTTCAGAGGGTTGGTGCAGACTCAATGGGCCAAATAGCCGCTTTCTTCACTGTAAGGATTCTGTGATCCTTGGTGTATGCTGCAACGCAACATCTTGACCAATCAGAGTTCACTTGTCAACAAATTAACAAACTCTTCTCATGCAATGTAAATTGTTCTCTTTGAGATTTAATATTCTTGTGGTCCTGTCCTCATAAATGTAAGGTAAAAAGCTTTAACCGCATGTCTTGTTTATTTTCAGTAATACTCGGTCCTACCAACAAGTGACTGATTTAATAAGTATTATTTCCAGTCATACCCAATGGGAAAGAGGATGAGAAGATGAGAAATACATTTTTGCTATTCATCAAGGCCTTGCCATGGGCAAGTCCCTTTAGCTGTTTTTAGTTTTTTCACTCAAGCAGATACTGAGAATTTCCTTGGATATTCTCCCACTCCACCTCAATTATAAACTCGGTACTAGTTTGGCAGCAATATGGTTTTACAATTCTTTGTGCAGGGTTTCTGAGTTAGTGTGTCCGAGTGTCTGCAAATCCGCATATCTCAAGACCAACTGCCCTTTCCTTTGTGTCCCTGTGTGAAAGCTGACACTTGAGTTTCAATAGGATTTCCCTCACCCGCCTGTACAGGTCATGGCTTATCTCCGGGTACAACTATTGGGAGGCCACATATCTTTCTCCCTAACTCCAATTTAACCTTGGAATAAAAGGGCAGTCTTAGACTAGGCTGGAATTGAACCCAAGTCCCTAGTGCTATGGGGCAGTAGTGCTAACCACTAAGCCTCTGTGCCTCTCATTCTTCTAAGCTCTGAAGAGTACAGGCATAAACTGCTCAATCTCTCTTCATACACAGACACCTCATTTCTGAAACCAATAACATATTTTAACCTCTAGATTCTGTAATTCCTTCCATTCTTCTATAAAAACAGACACTGCATTCCCATTGCAGTGTTGACCTTTCAGCACAGTATTTGAATTACCCTGTTTCAGTTGTAGTTTCTGAGCCCCATTCACATACGAGTTGACAATTTTTTTCAGTGTCTACATCTATAAAGAAGCCCTCAACCTGCCAAATATCTGAATTGTTCTCGTCCTGTTGAAATGCAGGATTATTTTATCTCTACATTTGTTTCCATGCTTTAATCTTACAGTGTTCTGTTTGAAGAGCCACTTGGTCAGTTTCACTCTCTGCCTTCTTTAGTGCAGGCAGGTTATTCTTCTGTTGAGAAAAATGCTCTTTAAGAAAGCCCTGAATATTAGGTTAATGGTCAGACACAGAATCCCAGTACACTTTAGTTTAGTCAGTTCATGAATTATTTTCAATTCATTTTCCTTTTCAGTTCCCCACTCAGCATGAGCTTCAGCCAATTCTTTTCTGGTGAATGTTATAACTAAGTTAGGGAGGGATCAACTGACTCCTTTCCTTGTCGCATTCTGTCTCTGGGTCACAGCACAGTTTTGGTTTAATAGGTAGATGATAGTGCCAAGGTTATCTTAGACAGTATATAGCTCAGTATCAGAAACAAGTCAGTCTAGTTCCTTATGTCAATGAAGAACTACTTTATTGCAAAAAATGTCAAGCAAAAATGTAAAAATGATTAACTGTGGCTAAATCTTACCTTTGTTTGGTCAGGTTGAGTTGTGTCATGTTCTTAAGGGCTATTTCATAGAATCTCTACAGGCCATTTGGCCCAACATATCTGTACCGACTCTCTGAAGAGCATGCCACCCAGACCCACCTCCCTACCCTAACCCTGTAATTCTGCATTTCCCATAGTTAATCCACACAACCTACACATTCCTGGACACTATGAGAAATTTAGCATGACCAACCCACCTAACCTGCACATCTTTGGACTGTGGGAGTAAACCAGAGCACCTAGAGGAATCCCACACAGACAGGGGGAGAATGTGCAAACTCCATGTAGTTTCCCGAGGGTGGAATTGAATGCAGGTTCCTGGGGCCATGAGGCAGTACTATCCACTGAGCCACCATTGTCTCATCATATCTCATAAAACATGTCTTATTAAGTACATACCCCACCCAGATGGTGTCTTTCATTTCCAATTTCTGATTGTGTTCTTTTTCTGGAGACAATGGTGTAGATTCAGACTCCCCTTTGAAGAATCCTGCACTTTTGTGTTCTCAACTCTCAAACTTTGGAGTCCCACAGGGTTCTGTGCTGGAATCGCAACTGTTTACAATTTACATGGAAACAGGGCAAGTCATAAAGGGGAGTACAGAGATGGCAGACCAATTGAATACATACTTTTGAGTCCTTCTTCACAAATAAGGACACAAATAATGTTCCAAAAATGTTGGGATACACATGCTGTAGTGAGAGAGAGGAACTGAAGAATATCAGTATTAGTAAGGAAATGGTGTTGGAGAAATTGATGGGATTAAAGGCTGATAAATCTGCAGGCTCAATAATCTACATCCCCGAATACTTAAGAAAGTGGCTGTAGAAATACTGGATGCGTCAGTGGTTATCTTTCAAGATTCAATACGCTCTGGAACAGTTTCTACAGATTGGAGGATAGTTAATGTAACCTCTTATTTGAAAAGGAAGGTAAAGAACAAACGGAACTTATAGACTGGTTAGCCTGACATTAATACTGGGGAAAATGCTAGAGTCCGTCATAAAAGCTTTAATAGCAGAGCACTTGTAAAGCAGTGACAGGATAGGTCAGGGTCAACATGGATTTATGAAAGTGAATATTGTGCTTGACAAATCTACTGGAATTTTCTGAGGCTGTACTAATGAGTTGATAAGGGGGAGCCAGTGGATGGTGTTTACCTGGACTTTCAGAAAGCACTTGATAAGGTGCTACGTGAGCACGTAAAATTGG
Organism: Ginglymostoma cirratum; assembly: GCA_024137785.1. NCBI lineage: Eukaryota > Metazoa > Chordata > Chondrichthyes > Orectolobiformes > Ginglymostomatidae > Ginglymostoma > Ginglymostoma cirratum. The sequence goes on from JAHRHZ010000134.1 coordinate 946,746, forward strand.
ATTGAGGGTTGAATACTGAAATAGATTTTTTTAAAAACTGGTTGATAGACAGGAGACAAAGTATTAATAATGGGTCTTTTTCTGAGTGGCAGTCACTGACTAGTGGGCTACAATGCTTGGACCCCAACTATTTACGATGTACATTAGTGATTTAGATGAGGGAACTAATTATAAAATCTCCAGGTTTGCAGACTGACACAAAGCTGGGTGGGAGGGTGGGCTGTGAGGAGGAGGCACAGATGCTTCAGTGTGATTTGAACAAGTTGAGTGAGTTGGAAAATGCACAGCAAATGAAGTATAATGTGGATAAAGGTGAGGTTATCTACTTTGATAGCAAAAGCAGTTATTACCTGAGCTTGGGAAAGGAGGGAGGTATAACGAGACCTTGGTGACCTTGTACATCAGACACTGAAGGTAAGCATGCAGGGGCAGCAGGCGGTGAAGAAGGCAAGGGGTATGTTGACTTCATAGTGAGAGGATTTGCGTACAGGAGCAAGGATGTCTTGCTGCAATTGTACAGGGTTTCGGTGAGACCATGCCTGGAGTATCGTGTGCAGTTTTGGCTTGTTATCTGAGAAAGGATATGGAGGGAATGCAGTGAAGGTTTACCAGACTTATTCCTGCATTGGCAAGACTGATATATGAGGAAAGGCTGGATTAGTTCTGGCCATATTCACTATTCTTTGGAAGAAAAGGGAAGATCTCAAAGAAACCTATAAAGTTTTATTATGACTGGACAGGACAGACACAGGAAGGATGTTCCCAAAGACCAGGGAGTCCAGAACCAGGGGTCACAGTCTAAGGATATGAGATAGACCATTTAGGACTGAGATGAGGAGAAATTTCTTCACCCAGAGTGGTGAGCCTGTGGAATTCTCTACCACAGAAAATGGCTGAGACCAAAACATTGAATGTTTTCAAGAAGGAGTTTGATATAGTTCTTAGGGCTAAAGGGATCAAAGTGCACGAGGAAAAAGCATGTACAGGGGACTGAGTTGGACGATCAGCCATGATCATATTGAGTGACAGGGCAGGCTTGAAGGGCCGAATGGCCTATACCTACTCCTATTTTGTATGTTCTTTTCTTTGAAAAGTTTTACCTCCAAAATGTTCAATTCCAGTTGATGATTTTGTCAGATTATATTTTAAGTAACTCATCTTCACAAAACAAGGGTGACATCATCACTTTGAAGTTTTAACTGCTGAATACTCTCTTGTAGCTCCCTATGGGTTGTAATTGTCCTTTCAGCTTCAAAGTGGGGCTTTCCTTTGTTCCATCATTAGCTTTGAGTACTGCTGCTACCTGCTTTGACACTTCTTGCTCAGGTCCGAGCTGTACGTGTGAATCAGACAGTTTTAATCTATGTCCCATTGCTTTTTAAACTTTGTTGTCAGTCTGAGGTTCTGATGTTCCTTTAATATGAGCAGCTGGGAGGTTCTGAGTCTTTGGTTGAAACAGTGATTGCTACAACAAGATTTCTGATACTTGAGGATTTTGTACGTCACTTGTATTCGCTTATAAATTTCCAGTTTTACCAGCTTCGCCAGTCTTTGCTTTTATCACTGGAGATTGTAACTCCAGTCAAGCCATTTCCTTATCTTGAAAATCAATATCTTTAATGGTTAACATAGACACAATCCCTATTATTACAGAACTGGAGGCTAGATTATATTTTGACAGAATCACAGAAATGTTATGGTGCAGAAAGAGGCCATTTGGCCCATCGCGTGTACTCCAGTTCTGACCCTCTTGTGCCAATCTCCTGCCTTTTCCCATATCACCGCACATCATTTCTAACCACCCAATGCCCTCTTGAGCACCTCAGTTGAACCTGCCTCCTCAAAATTTCCAGGCAGTGCATTCTAGACCGTAACTATTCACTGCATGAAAAAAGTTTTTTCTCACATTGCTCTTTCTTCATTTTTGCACATCACTCTAAATCCATACCCAATTGTTCTTTTCCCTTTTTCAAACAGAAACAGCTTCTCCCTATCTATTCTAGATTTGAAAACCTCTGTCAGATGTCCTCTCATCCTTCTTCTCTTCAAAGAGAACAGTCCCACTTCTTCAACTTGTCCTCATAATTGAGGTTCCTCAATCCTGGAACAATTCTTGGAGATCAGTTCTGCACTTTCCAATGCTTTCACATTTTCCTATAATGTGGTACCCAAAAATTTACATAATACTCCAGGTGAGGTCTAACAAGTATCTGGTATAAGTTCACCAGGCCCTCCTTGCTCTATTTTGTTTTGAATTTCAACATTTTAAATGAGCTTAATGTAATGAACATCCATTATTTCACTAATTCAATACATTTTTATACTGTGAACGTTCTAGAGGGAGATTCCTATCACCTAACAACATCAGTTATTGAGATGACGCTGTACCTCCCTTCCCCCTACACCTCACTCAATTCTTGTCCCCAACTCATCACCTGCCAACCTACGCCTTCGTCCACCCTACCCCCTCACCAACCTTGTACCCTCCTCACTTACCAACCCAGCACCCCATTCCCACCCCTACATACCTGCCATACTAACTCCATACCCACCCCAAATTTTACCCTGTTTTCACCTGTTATCTGAGACTCGACCCCACCCCCACCCCCACCCAAAACCCATCTGCTAGGCAACACCATTACCCATCTGGCACACTCCCCCTTACCCACCCAGCACCCTATTGTCTTACCCACCTACTGTACACACTGGTTTTGGCAGGTTTCAAACTGTGTCCACTTCCTGGAATACAACAGTGATTGCTGTAAAAAGGGACATGATCTCTGCATGACCCCGATGCTGTTCATGTGGTTTGCTGGATGGCATCTGTTGGAATGAGTGCTGCTCCAGAAATCGGGCCTGAGAAACGGACAAAGCTGAGAAGGTAATTTTTTTACTAATCTGTGTCCAAGCCCCTATGTCTCACTCAGATCAGAAGGTTTAGGCCATCAATTTGTCTATTTCATGGAACAAAAATGGGGACACACACATCTTCTCTTATTTTCTGCATTGTGATCTTTTCCAGGAGCAAAAACTTTCAAAGCTACTGTTTATTTGCAAGCCCCACCCACTGGTATATCATTCTCTGGAGACATGTTATCCAATCTCTCAATGGCACAATTTTACTTTTTAATTTTCACTAGTCAGCTCTGCTATGTCCGCATCATGAAAATAACATATTGGCTCCTTGAATAATGCAGTTTTTTTTTACTTATTCTGAAGAGCATGGTTCTCTTAAATCCTGGTATCCTCCTCAGTGTTCTTATATCTTCAGATTTCATTGCAGACCACAGCTGACAACTACTCACATGCAAGTGAGACAAGGCATAGTTGATCTTTGAAATGTTATGGTCTTCCAGGTGAAACCTGATTCTTAATGAGACACTATTGTAAATTCGTATATAAACCACAGTTTTGAAACCTTGTTCAATCCTTGACACCATCCGTCAAGTCACATTTCCTTTTCTCCAACAAATTCCACAAAGTTCTGATTTGGTTTCTTCTTCAAGTATCTACACTCTTCTGTGTAAATGTCAGGTCCAAGCACAAATACATTACCCACGCCAGTTTCCACTTTAATCTCATCATTAAACTGTACGCCTGAAGTAGATTGGCATATTTCTGATGCTATCCCCACTCTTCGCAGTAGAATGGACCGACTTTCTTTTGGCTATTCAAGTTTTGTAACAATTTTGTCAAATGACACAGGGATTTGGGATTGATTTAGTGCTAAGGAGTGAGAGCACGAGAGTGGGATGAGGTTGGGATTGATGCAGGGTAATGCAGAGAGTGCAGTACAGTGGGATTATTTTGGAGATTTGTACAGGGCTATGGGGAGAGACCAGGGCAGTGGAATACATTTGGGATTGATACAGGACTATGGGGAGATAGTGGGACAGTGGGATAAATTTGGAATTGATACAGGACAATGGAGAGAGAGTGGGATAGTGAATTAGTTTGGGATTGATACAGGACTATGGGGAGAGAGTGGGACATTGGGATAAGTTTGGGATTGATACGGGACTATGGGGACAGAGTGGGACAGTGGATTAGTTTGGAGTGCTATATTAAAATATTGGTCCATTACTTCCTTCTGTAGTATAAGAATTTCTTTTCCACTTGTTCATTTCATATTAGTGCAAACTCTACATACTTAAACACCCTCATATTTAAAGACCCAGTTGAGAGGTGCTTGCTGTTGATACCAGGGAGCACTGTAGTGCAGCTGGTGCAAGCCTTTACCATTCAAGGCAATCTGATTTGAACATTCACTAATTGAGTTCAATGTTGGTATATACACTTTGTGGACAGTGCTTTTAATCAAAGTGAGATACCCACAAAGGAGCTGCAAGTATTCGTCTCCAGGCGCTATGACCTTTAATGCTGTGACCATGTTTGTATTCCTGTCTCTGGGCTGTGGAGCAATTCAATAGATAGTTAATCATCACCACGTTGAGTGAAGATCATTACACATCACTGGATGTTGCTCAGAGATCTGAGATCCCGCCGTGGGAATAGATCAATCAGTGGGAGCCTCTATTTGTTCAATGTGTTCTCAGCTGTTACCATCATGGTGACTTCTAATTCTGTCTCCCCACTAACAATTGAGAATATAAATCATACACCTTTGTTTGTTGGTGTGTTGCTAAACAGTTCTTCCCGCTCCCTGCTCTCCACTTGCACACTGTCAGTGTCGGAGAGACGTGAGAGGGATGGGTTTGGAACTTATTAGGGTCCTGAAGCCTTTTTTCCTCCTCCTCCTCAGAGATGGGGAAGTGGGGGATTGGTTATTTCAATGATGTGCTAATACAGCAGTATGACCTCCCCCAGGTTTGAGACTAGAACCCCTCTACTTCTGCCTGTTGGCCAGCATGACTGCTTCCTATGTCAGTCATTCTCTTAAAGTGACAGTCTGTCATCATAAACTAAGTCTCTATCTTAGTCCTGTTGCTTAAATAAATGGTTTCGAATTTTCTATGCTCATTGCGGAATGATGCACTTCTCTTACTATGAGTGTAGATGGCCAGATTGAATATTTTTCCAGTTCCCAACCTGAAGTGGGTGCATCCTGGTTTATTCCATGGTGGATGGACAATTTCAATGTAAACGGGAGCACTGGTTAGAGATTCCACTCTAAGAACAGATACAGACCTGGGGCACCTTCCTGAGCTGCAGTCACCAATGACTCGTGGGCTGAAGGGCCTGTTTCTGTGCCGTACTGCTCTATGACTGGTCTCGGCTTTGATTGAGGTACCTTGTACATGATAGCCCATTAGCTGGGCATCCTACTGCCCTCCCAAAATGCCATTTCCTTGACTATTATGGCAGCCAATCCAGTAGTACCCATGTTGTGCCCCCATCGAAGGTTAAGTTGCCCTCAGCGTTTCTTAAGCACGGACCACTGTCCTCCAACACCCCATTCAAATCAATTTCTGTCTCCAAAAGTAAAATACTGTTCACACAAGAAATCTGTGATAAAAACAGTAAATGCTGAAGAAGCTCAGTATCAAAGGAGAGAGAAACAGAGTTTGTATTCAGGTTAATGACCTTTCATCAGAATTGGGAAGGATTGGCAATGTAACAGGTTTTGAGGGCAGTTAGACAAAGAGAAAAAAGTGAAGCATAAGAAAAAGGGGTGATAGTGCGAGGCTGAAAGGGAAGTGTAAATGGGAAAAAGAAAGATTTTAGCTTAAGCTGCTGGTCAGCAATATTGAGATAGAATTTAAAAAGGCTTGGATTTTCTCCAGGTCAGAATGCCTCTTTAAAAGCCTCCTGATCCTGGGATTCCTAACACCCTGATTTCTAAAAGTACCAATTAAGGTGCGGGCTGATGGGGGTCACGAACCCGTACCCAGCATCCCTGACCAAGGTGACTCCATTGAGAATTAGGCGGGACTTACTGCTCTGTGGCAACTTCTAAAAGGTTTGTGGTTCCTGGTACCTCAGAGGTCCAGGAGGAAATCTGCTGCAGGGTAAATTCAAAATGTCCGCCTTCTGAACTCCAGGCCAAGCATGTCCATCTACCTATCTCACCATTGCCCCTCATGCACCCCATTCCCAGCTGTGTGCCTACCCACCAACCCATGGTGTTTCATGCTCCACAATGCCAAGCCACGGCATGTCCATGCTCAAGTCCGCATCAAAGAAACCGATAGTGACAATAGGATGTTTGAAAAATATCCTTTAAAAAAGTCATTCATTCCTTACTTTCTACAATGCTGAAAACATTATTTAACTACAGGGCTATACAAGTATAAATATTCCAGGCACTTTAAAGTATCAAACGCAGAAACGACAAGCATGCAAAAACTTTTAACCTATTTATAAATAACTATTGTCCAGGTGACAGCAGAGATTAGAGAGCCAGAACTCTCAGTAAGTAATGTTTGTCTGGGCTTTTCAGCCAAGTTTTTTTTTGTTCAAGTTTAATCCTCATTTAAAACCCTTTTTTAAGATTTGCCACTTGAACTAGACTTTTCTTCACCTATCTTATCAGTCATCTGATTGTTTAAAGCCTCTATTTTTTCCCTTACTACTCTGAAATTAATCAAGACTTTGCCATGTGTTAAGTCAGTTATATACATATAAGTTTTATGATATTACAGCCCATATGAGAGAAGAGATGTGCCATGGTCAATATTTAATCCTCAAACTATATCATAAAGCCCAGTTTATTGGCTTATTATCACCTTATTGCCTGGTGGTGGTGTACGTGAATCAGCTGTCAGGTTTTCTGTTGTGCAACCGAGACTACGTTTTAAAAGTAGTTCATTTGCTGACAAGAGTGTCGTGGTCAGCAAATGAACACTGTATTTGTTCGTGAAAAGTGTCACATAAATGCAAGTCTTGTCTTCCAAGAAACATCATGTGAAAATAGGTAATAAAAGGTTTGAACACAGTGAGGAAGGCTTTCCACAAAACCCTGGTACCTTGTGAATTTGTCACGGTGTTTGGGTAAATTTGAGACAACAGCGACTGGTCCAAGATATTGAAGCAAAGGATTAATTACAGGAAAAAGTTAAATATCATTGAATTGGCAGCTATTCCACACAGACTCAAATATTTACTGTAGGGCTCATTGTGTGTGTAATGATCTTTGCTTAGATTATCTCAAAACTAGTCCCGTTTTCCCATTCTATTCCTGTAAACATACATCAAACTGAAAAGAATATCTTACCCCTACTCTTTCTCAAAAGCCCTGCATCAATTCCCAAATGAATGCACACCTTCCACTCTTCTAAACTCCAGTGGAACCAGCTCAGTCTGTACAACCTATCCTCATAAAACAACCCACTTATTCTAGGTGTAAATCTTGTAAATCTCCTCTGAACTGCCTCTGACATGTTTACCTCCTTTGTCATGTATGGGGAGAATAAAAATACGCACTGTATGTGAGATGTGGTCTCACCACTGCCTTGTATAACTGAAGAGTAACATCCTTACTTTTATGTTCAATTCCCCTTGTAATAAAGGATAGATTCCAATGAACTTTTTTCCTTACTGTACCTGTAAACTAACTCTGTGTGACTCATCCGCTCAAGGACGCTGAGATTCCTTTACACCTTGGAATCCTGCAGTCATTATCCTTTCTCATACCTCCTGCCAAAGTGAACACCTTAACATTTTCCTACATCATACTCCATCTGCCAGAATTTTATGCACACTGCCTCAACATACCCTCTTACTGTCATCTGTCATTTAGCCACCATGCCTTTACTCCCCTCATCTAAGTCATTGATGTAAACTGTAAAAAGTTGAAGCCCTGTACACACCCCAGGGGACTCCATTCGTCATCCTGGTAATCAAAGGCACATTCATGTGTGCTCTCAGCTTTCTGCCAGCCAGCCGAGTTTCCATCATTGCTAATATGTGACTCTCTACACCGTGAGCTTTTATTTTCTCCCTTTGGCATGGCATTATATCAAATGCCTTCAGAAAATCTGAAACTAATCACAGTGTCTGAAAGAATTGCATCAATCCCAAAATATTTGTACTTTCCCACTCTCCAAAGTCCTACATCAATTCCAAAGTAAGCCCACTTCTCCATTCCCTCCTGGTAATGTTGTAGACTTGCTCACCAAGCCGGTGTGTTTGATAGCAGACGTTTCATCACCCTGTTAGGTAACATCGTCAGTGTGGCTCCGGTGAAGTGTTGGTGTTCTGTCCCGCTTGTTATTTATATGAGATAGCAGAAACCAAACGGAGGCTTGGGGACCACTTTGCAGAACACCTGCGCTCGGTTTGCACTAAACAACTGCACCTCCCAGACGCTAACCATTTCAACTCCCCCTCCCATTCCTCAGACGACATGTCCATCCTGGGCCTCCTGCAGTGCCACAACGATGCTATCCGAAGGTTGCAGGAACAGCAACTCATATTCCGCTTGAGGAACCCTGTAGCCCAATGGTATCAATGTGGTCTTCACAAGCTTCAAAATCTCCCTCCCCCTACCGCATCCCAAAACCAGCCCAACTCGTCCCCGCTTCCCTAACCTGTCCTTCCTCCCACCTATCCCCTCCTCCCACCTCAAGCCCCACCCCCATCTCCTACCTGCTAACCTCATCCCAGCCCCTTGACCTGTCCATCCTCCCGGGACTGACCTATCTTGTCCCTACCTCCGCACCTACACTCACCTCTACTGGCTCCATCCCCACCTCTTTGATCTGTCTGTCTCCTCTCCACCTATCTCCTCCTCTATCCATCTTCTATCCGCCTCCTCCCTCTCCCTATTTATTTCAGAACCCCCTTCCCCTCCCCCATTTCCGAAGAAGGGTCTAGGCCCAAAACGTCAGCCTTCCTGCTCCTCTGATGCTGCTTGGCCTGCTGTGTTCATCCAGCTCTACACCTTGTTATCTCTTGTTATTTACATGCTTTGGTTCACTGGGGTAGTTGGCATCACTTCCAGTTCTGATTTTCAGTGGTTTGTATATCAGGTCCAGTTCAGTGTGTTAGTTGATGGAGGTCTGGTTGGAATGCCAGACCTCCAGGAATTCCCTGGCATGTCTCTGCTTGGTTTATGCTATTATGGATGTGTTGTCCCAGTCAAAGTCGTGTCCTTCTATGTCCATGTGTACTGAGACCAGTGAGAATTGGTCATATTTCTTGGTATCTGGTTGGTGTTCATGTATCCTTATTGTCAGTTTTCTTCCAGTTTGGCCTATGTAATGTTTCTGACAGGCCTTGCATGGTATTTTGTATATTACGTTAGTTTTATTGGTTGTGGGTGTGGGATCCTTTATGTTCATCAGTAGCTGGTGCAGGGTGGTTGTTGGTTTGTGGGCTATCCTTATACCTAAGCGTCTGAGTCATCTTGTGGTCATCTCTGATATGTCTCTGATGTACAGTAGAGTGACTAGTGTGTCTGGTCATGTTGTGTCGTCTTGTTGTGTCTGTCGCGGAGATAACGGCAGTGCTTTTTGGGTATCCATTCCTTTTAAAAACTGCTGTTCTGCTTTGCACAATTCCAGGTTGCCGCAGTGTGTTGTGGCTCGTTTGAATAATGTCCTGATGCAGCTCCATTTATGGGTTTTGGGAGTGGTTTGCTGGTGTAATTAAATATCTAGTCCGTATGTATGGTCTTCCTGTCTACCCTAGTCTGGAGTTCCCCGTTGTTTTTGCGTTCTACCATTATGTCTAGGAAGGGTAGTCGGTTATTTTTCTCTTCTTTTTGGATTTTATTCTGGTGAGGCTGTTGTTTATGTGGCTGGTTTCTTCCAGTTTTGTGCATTTGATAATCATGAAGGTGTCATTTACATAGCGGAACTGGAATTTGGGTTGTATAGTGGGGAGCGCTGTCCATTCTAACCTTTGCATTACCACTTCTACAATCAGTCCTGATATTGGGGATCCCATTGGTGATCAATTGATTTGTTTGACTAGATGGTCGTTGAAGGTGAAGTGGGTTGTGAGGCACAGATCCAGCAGTTTCAGGGTGCTGTCC
>JAHRHZ010000134.1:957082-992435 GCA_024137785.1 Ginglymostoma cirratum
GATGCTGCCAGACCTGCTGAGCTTTTGCAGCAACTTCTGTTTTTGTTCCTGATTTACGGCATCTGCAGTTCTTTTAGTTTTTATTTAGATGCTTAAATTCTGGCTTTTCGTTGCTCCACAAAATTGGCTGGGAGAACCAAAGCTTAACCAACCTGCTGAGAGTCTGCACTTTTCATTCTGAGTAACTGCCTGGGGGATGAAGATAGTAAAGCTTGGGAAAAGTGATGACAGATGCTTCCATCACCCTGTGAGATAGGCTGGGAGGCAGGAATCCTCAGGAAATAGCGCGGGACGTGAAATAACTCACCAGAGGTGGTATCCTTTTACCTAGGCACCCTTTATTTGCAGGTGGAAAATCCTTGCCACTGATCCAGCTCCCTCAGAGCCAGCTCTTAGAGTGAACAAGGTGTCTGACACTCCTGTTTGTATCTGTCAGCCAGAGCTTCCTGATTAGACCAGATTAACAGCCCCAGTCAGGGGATTCATATTCTATGATATCCACCTGACTGACCTCATTATAATCACTGTATCCCTTCCCCTCTGAGTCTGAGGACATAGGCCAGTTCTATTTTTTAACCTCTTCCTGGGGCATTTTAGCATGGGGTCAGATTCCTTCAACTCACCCTCTGGTACAGGTGGCCTGTAACACATAGTATCTCGTCTCATGCCCCTGGAGCGTCTCAGAAGAAATTCATTCTCCTCTTCAGGTGGCAAAGGCATCGAGGAGGTGACATCCATGAGTCCATCTCAGACTCTGAGGTAATTTCAATGCCTGATGGAGAGGGAGAACCCATGAGTTCTGGAACAGTTGGAAAGGCAGCTGAGGAGCTGGGAATGTTTTGCTGCCGCACCATTTGTGAGTTTGCAGCTTTCATATGGTCCACGTACTTGTTCAGGACCATTGTACCCATCAAACCTTATACATCACTGGTTCTGACCTCATGTTGACCATGTCCTTACTCATGCAGGGCCATTCCCGTGGTCCCTACACTAAACTTCATCTCTTGAAGTAAACCATCTCTCTCTCTCAGCAGAGTCTTGTGTCCGGCATTGGCATTCCTGATGCCATTTCACCCTCCCCCTGCAAGGTCCAGGAAGATCAGATATAACCTGGTGTGGCGTCTTCTCCCCATTATCAACTCTGCTGGAGCTACCCCTGTAATTGCATGAGAGGTGGTCTGTTAATCAAATAGGAACTGGGACAGTTTGGTATCTAGTGAAGCTGTCAGCTATTTCTTTAAGCCTGCCTTCAAAGTTTGGACTGCTCTTTGTGCCAGACTATTGGATGATGGATAGTATGGCCTTATATGATGAATACCATTCGACTTTAGGAAATACTCAAATTCCCTGCTGGTGAGAGATGGCCCGTTATCTGTGCCCAACACTTTCGGGAGTCTGCGTATTGCAAAATACGATCGCAGTTTTGACAAATGAACTCTATGCACATCCAGCCACTTCAAGTGGGGGTCTGCAATGCCTAAGAACATTGAGCCCATGAAAGGACCTGCATAGTCATCATGTAACCAAATTCAGGATTTACCTGGCCATACTCGTGAATGTGAAGAACTGCTGCCTGTAGTTTTTGTCCTCGTTGGCACTTTGGGCACTGTCCACCAACACAGCTATGCCTGCATCCAATCCTGGCCACCAGAGACAATTTCTTGCCAACATGTTCATTTTGGAAACCTCCCGGATGACCCTGGTGGAGTTTGGCCAGGATCTGGGAGTGACCTTTGCTCAGGACAATCACTCTTGCTCCCCATAATAATATGCCATTCTTTACTGTGACCTGGTCATTCCAGGTCCAAAAACATTTCAACTCTGGTTGTGACAGCCCTTTGGGTTTCCCCCATCACCACCAGCTGTTTCAATTTTGCCAGGAATGGATCCTTCTGCATCCAATGTCTGATATTGTCAGCTGTGACTCGAAGTGTGTCCAGAAAATTTAAAACCATTACAGACTCTTCCAGTGGTGATAGCACCAGTGGTATTCCTGCTCGTGGGATGTGGCTCAATGCGTTCACATTTGCTACTTGGTCTCCCGGATGGTGTTCCAACTTATGCACAATAAACACTTACTATTGGAGCCCACCACTGACTTGGGCCTGGTACTCTGGGTGGCACAGCCTTGTCCTCCTTTAGCAGACCTACCAGGGTTTATGGTTCATTATTATGGTAAACTTACATCCATAAAGGTATTGGTGGAACTTCTTGACTCCACATATGACCACCAAACCTTTCTTCTCTATCTGGGTGTATTTACACTCTGCATTAGCTAAAGTCCTGGATGCATATGCTATTGGGCATTCCTCTCCATTGGGCCCCCTATGAGCTAACACTACCCTGATGCAGTTCGGGGAGGCATCACATGTCAAATCTATATCTCGCTTGGAATGATAGTGTGCCAATGCCTTCGAGGATGATAGCTGTTTCTTCATTTCCCTGAAAGCTTTGGCTTGGCTACACGACCATTTCCAAGGCTGATCCTTTTTTAAGAGCTGATGCAATGGTGTTAGGACGGAGGCCAGGTTACTTATGAACTTTCCATAATATTTCACAGCCCAAGGAAAGACCTAAGTTCCGGTACAGACATGGGAGCCAGGGCACCTTTGATCGCTCGCACTTTATCTTCCAATGTGTATAACCCGGTTTTGTTGACTCTGTAGTCCAAGTAGGTCACTTGGGGTGCCTGGAACGCACATTTTTCCCTTCTAAGGCAGCACCCACCAGGGAGAATTATCTGAGAACTATGTCCCAGTTCTCCAACTGCTCCTTATTGGTCTTTTCATCTAGACAAATGGAAACCTGGGGTAGACCTTGTTAAATGTTCTCCATCATAAACTAAAAAATTGCACAGGCCAACAATACCCCAAATGGCAATCTTGTATATTGGTACAGACCTTTGTGAGTATTAATTGTAGTGTACTTCTGGGAATTCTCATCTAACTGCAGTTGCAAGTACGTGTGGCTTGTATCCAGCTTCGTGAAGGACAGCTCTTCCCCCCTCCCAGCCAGCTTTATGTATAAATCCTCTGTGCGAGGAATTGGGTATTTATCCAGCTGCGAAAAGCAGTTTACTATTTGTTTAAAATCTCCGCAAAGGTGAACGGACCCGTTAGGCTTCACAATTGTTGCAAAAACAGAAGTTGCTGGGAAAGCTCAGCATAGCTGGCAGCATCTGTGAAGAAAAGATCAGAGTTAACATTTTGGGTCGATTGACTCTTCCTCAGAACTTCCTGCTGAGCTTTTCCAGCAACTTCTGTTTTTGTTCCTGATTTACAACATCCACAAGTCTTTCGGTTTTCACAATTGTTACAACTGATGCTGCCCATTCCACAAACTGGACTGGTTTGATGATTCCTTCACTTTCTAGCCTCCTGATTTCAGCCTCTCCTTTTGCCTAGAAGGGAAATGGCAAAGGGCGGATCTTGCAGAATCATGGAATTGCTTCCTGGTTAACATGCAAAGTGGCCTTGTCTCCTTCGGTAGTCCTAGACGTTTCTGAGAAACTTCCAGGTGTTTAATCAGGACTTCACTCAGGCGGCTATTTGCAAGTCAAAAAATGTTGAGCCAATCAAGGTGAATCTTTCTCATCCAATTTTGCCCCAATAGGCCGGGGCCCGAGCCTTTTACTACAGTCAGTGGTAACTGAACCAGCTGCTTCTCATTAGAAACCAGAACCAAAGCTGTACCCTTAATCTGTAAAGGCTCCCCAGTACAGGTTCTCAGCTTAGCCAAGGTTTTGCACAAAGTTAAGTGTTGGATACAAGAGTGAATTTTGTTAAAGATTGATTCTGCGATCACTGAAATGGCCGCGCCATTATTGACCTCCATTAGAACTGGGTAACCATTTAACCAAATTTACTTTGATTGGTTCTGATTTGGATGTTGCTAAGCAATGTAACTGTTCCAAACCAGATGTAGGTGGACTCTCCAGGGCGTGCACTCTCCTGGATACCGGCCTAAGAGCTCTCTTACTCAGTTTAGGTTTAGTGGGACTCTTTTGCTGTCTCATAGCTACATACCAGCAGCAACTACAATGGCTTACCAGCCCGGATCCTGAAGAAAATTTTAACCATTTGGTCGAGGCTTGGTTTTGTTTGGGGTTTTGCTGTGGGCTGACCTCGGCCTCTGTTCAGGATATGGCCTGAGTGAGGCTGTGCAGTTGCCTTCACTCAAGTGGTGTCCCCCAGGCTCAGTCACCCTGGCGAGGGTGTCCACTTCCATCAGCATACCTTGTAACTCATATGTTCCACTTGCCATGTTTTCGAATGAGAAATCTAGTTGCAGTGCTTGTGTGAAGTCCAGTTGAGTTTCAGCTTTTGCATGGTTCCATCATTAATCTCACACACCAACTGGTCCCTCAACATCTCATTAAGGGTTACACCAAAGTCACATGCCTCTGCCAATCCTTTAAATGTAGCCAAATATCCCGATATGGATTCCCCTGGTTCTTGAATTGCCAAGTGAAACCGATAATGTCTCAGTACTAGAGGAGGCTTGGGTCATAATATTCCTTGAATAAATCTGTCAACTCTTTAATATTTGATGCCTCAGGGAAAATTAGACTGCTTACAACTGAAAAGGCTGCGGGTCCACAAGCTATCACAAGAATTACTCATTGCTTTTCATCTGCTCCAATGTCATTTGCCCTGAAAAAATAAAGCATTCTTTCCACATACTGGGCCCACTCTTCAAAAACATGATCGAATGAGTTAAGCTTCCCAAATAATGGCAAGATGCTAGAAATGCTTCCCCCAACTCAAAGGCAACTGTTGCGAGTGAATTTCTTCAGGATCGTGCTTTTCTCTCATCGCCACTGAAATAGCTCCTCAGAGGCCGGTATCCCATCACCAAGTCACCCTTTTTTAACACATGGAAAGTCCTTCACACTTACCCAGCTTCCTCAGAGCCAGCTCTCAGAGGGGACAGAATCCCTGACACCCCTGTTTATATCTGTCAGCCAGGGCGCCCTGATTGAACTCGCCAAGATCATAGTGGGAAGGTGTCAGGAGGGAACCCAAAGTCTTCCTGCCACTCCGTGCCATTCTAAACTGTGGGAGTGGCCAGAGCACAGCTACCTACTGACCAGTTAGACCCATTCACGAGACAACAATTGACTTCACATCCCCATTGACAATTGAGAAGCACAGAGACAGTCCCATTCAGAAGGGGATAGCCATCCAACCGCTTCCAGGGAAGGGAGCCTCCCTTTATGGCTACTCTGTGGTCCCACAGCTAGATACACCAGACGTACTGGTGACCCTGTGGATCTGACTTGCCAGATAAAGAGTTCACACCTTCCCCCTCCTGAGCCAGCCTGCCTGAAAAGTAACCTATCTGGTCTCTGAGGACACCTTGACGTAGGGGTGTTTTCTCCCTCGCCTTGCAGTGTTCATCCCTGTCAATGGCAATGCCAAGGTTGCCAGTCAATTGTGCCAGTAACTGCATGAGGTGAGCCATCATCCTCAGTTGGGTGGCAGTCTCTTATTTGATTTTGTTTTATTCATTCATCGGACGTGGGCATCATTGGCTGGGCCCAGCATTTATTGCCCGTCCTTAGTTTCCCCTTGAGTACTGCCTTCTTGAACCACTGCGGTCCATGTGCTGTAGATTGACCCAGTATGCCACCAGGAGGGATTTCTGGGATTTTTGTCTCAGTGACAGTGAAGAAACAGCAATATATTTCCAAATCAGGATGTTGAGTGACTTGGAGGGGATCTTGGAGGTGGTGGTGTGACCACGTATGCCCTTATCCTTCTAGATGGAAATGGTTGTGGGTTTGGAAGGTGCTGTCTAAGGATTTTTGGTGAATTACTGCAATGCATCTTGTAGGTAGTACACACTCCTGCTACTGAGCCTCAGTGGTAATGGGATGGATGTTTGTGATGTAGTGCCAGACAAGTGGGCTGCCTTGTCCTGGATGATGTCAAGCCCTTGAGCGTGTTGGAGCTGCACCCAACCAGGCAAATGGAGAGTATTCCATTGTGCGTTGTGCGTTGTGCATTGTGACTTGTGCGTTGTAGATGGTGGGCAGCCTTTGGGCAGTCAGGAAGTCAGTATTCTTAGTATTCCACTGCAGTATTCCCGGCCTTTGACCTGCTCTTGTTGCCATTGTATTTATATGATGAGTCCATTTTGTTTCTGGTCAATAGTCATCCCCCAGAATGTTGAAAAGGGGGAATGGTTAGATACCGTCCTGTTGAAGATGGTCATAGCCTGGTATTTGTGTGGCGTGAATGTCACTTGCCACTTGTCAGCCCAAGCCTGGATATTGTCCAGGTGTTGCTGCATTTGAACACGGACTGCTTCAGTATCTGTGGAGTTGTGAAAGGTGCTGAACATTGTGCAATCATCAGCGAACACCCCCATTTCAGACCTTATGATGGAGGGGAGGTCATGGGTGAAGCAGTTGAAGATGATTGGGCCAAGAACACTACTCGCCTTCCCCCCGACCTTCCCTCTCTTTCGCCTTGCCCCTCTCCCAAGCACTGTTCCAAATGTCTGATCTCCCAGTTTCTGATTGGATCCCCCTTCTTGGTTTTTCCATGAGGAGCAAGAAGTTCAGGAGTTGTAACTCTGAAAGGTTCACTCAATTGCGCCTGTGTACTCTGGTCTCTGTAGGCTTTAACCTGCTTCACCTGGGGATATCACTTGGTCTTTATTTCCCATGTGCTACATCTGAGGATTACTAGACTACAGACAGCAATCCCCAGGTTGTAACCTGAACAACAGCAGCAGCTTGTGTTCAGAAAGGCAGACACAAGTTCTGGTGGAACATGCTCTCAGTGCTGCGCACTGCACAGTTCTCATAGGAAGGTAGAGCTGGAGGAAGTTACAGGGATCAGGCGGGGTGAGGCCACACAGAGATTTGCAAGTCAAGAGGAGAATTTATTAAAATTGAGAAATTACAGGACAATGTACCAAATTTGAATTCAAATCTACGGTCTTTGCCTTGCCTTGACTACACATTGGCCAGTCCAATATTTGTGGCAGCCTCAACACACTTACTACTTTCTGTGTCAAACCCATGCAGAAGGACAGGCTTTCTTTCCACACTTGGTCATAAACTTTCAGAACTTTATTGTCTGGGGTTATGCAGCTCCTTAATTCGTTGAAGGATTGAAAAGACGATCCTCATGAATTTTAATACTTCCCCCTGCTTTAGAAGAGGTTGATGTGTGTAATAAGCAGCTTACCTGATATGACTGGGAGGATTAAGTCCTTGGTATATTTACAATGATCCTCGTTTAAACTGAATGCGAAATATGGATGAGGCATAGCTGCACATTGGGAGCCCTTATGAAGGCTGGGTCTTGTGTTTCTCTGTGGAACACCTTCGGAACTCATTAGTGAAGGTCAAATACCTTTTGCTGCTTGAATAAAATGAACTCATTTGTGTTAGTCAGCACTGTACCAAATGAATTTCTGAGGTGCTCCAACACAAATTGTCACTTCCCCAGCCTTGAGCCAATCAGAAATCACATCTTGAACTGCCTGACTCAGGGACGGTGGTGGTGCCTCCTTCTGGAACAGGTTTTTATAGTCAGACCAATTCGCCAGGGTGGGGAGTATAAGGTGGGGTATGATCAGTGGGGAGGGTTTGAGGGTGGGGGTATGGTCAGTGGGGAGGATGTGAGGTTGGGGATAAGATTAGTGGGGAGGGTGTGAGGGTGGGGGTATGATGAGTGGGGAGGGTGTGAGGGTGGGGGTAAGATTAGTGGGGAGGGTGTGAAGGTGGGGGCATGATCAGCGGGGAGGGTGTGAGGGTGGGGGTAAGATTAGTGGGGAGGGTGTGAGGGTGGGGGTATGATCAGCGGGGAAGGTGTGAGGGTGGGGGTAAGATTAGTGGGGAAGGTGTGAGGGTGGGGGTATGATGAGAGGGGAGGGTGTGAGGGTGGGGTAAGATTAGTGGGGAGGGTGTGAGGGTGGGGGTATGATCAGTGGGGAGGGTGTGAGGGTGGGGTATGCTTGGTGGGGAGGGTGTATGATCAGTGGGGGTGTTGTAGGGAGCAGTATGGTGAGGAGTACCATCCGTGACAGATAACCATCTTTAATAGACCCCCAGCAGGACCCACCTATAAGCTTGCCCCCTTCCCCTCTCCCTCCTACTCTCCCTCTCCCACTCACCCTACTCTCTTTCTCACCCCTCTCTCTCTTCCTGTCCCCCCAAACGTTCATTAAGGTACCAGACAATTCGAGAGACCCTGCAAGTGCAAAAAAAATTGTCAAGAAGGCAACAAATGATTGTGAAAAATAATCAGGGGCTGCACAAATCTCTAAAATCCCCCTGTTTGCGATTCCAAATGAGAGACTATAATTGACGCTACCATTTATCAAGCTGCAGCATTGACTGTTGGGTGGATGTAACCGATCCTTATTAGTGTGGGTAGGATGGTGATAAATGTCTGAGAGGTGCCTGGCCTGGCTTGGCCTACACTTCAGTGTTGGGAGTTGCAGATGGCACTTTGACCACTGCGGCATCACCGTCTGTCACCCCTAGCGGTTCAGCCAGAGAACTCAATCAGTGAGGAGGAAAAAACAACTTCGTGATTCATAACAACAGAAAGACCAGCAGCATTGTGTGTACCGTCGTTTCCCAATGTCCCGAAGCGCTTCGCAGTCGATGAAAAGTGGTTTTGAAGTGTAAGCTCCATGTGGGGATAATGGAAACAGGCACCTGATGGCGACCAGATAATCTGTTTTAATGAAGTTGGCTGAAGGACAAATATTAACCGCGGAGAGAAAACTCTGCAACACTTTGTATCATGCAAAGAGTCTTCAATATTTATTGCATTAGTAAATCCTAAGACTGTAAAATGCAGAAGCAGCTCACCAAGTCTGTTCTGCCACTCAATGTGACCATGACTAACTGATAATCCTGAACTCCCACTTTCCTGCCTTTTCCCCATAACCCTCAATTCCCTTCCTGGTTAAGAATCTCTCTCTCTCAGCATCTAAAACGACAGTGGCAGCACTCCCAAACGACTGGCATTCAAAGTGACATCCTGGACCACAAGGAACTTATTGGGGCATCATATTGTTCCCAGTGTTGTCCAACACTCCAGATCCTTGAGTATCCATCATCTGTGAAGGCCCCCAGTACTGTCAGCTGCAGATTTACCAGACAGGGATGACGCTGTAGTAGACAGGGGGGCAGTTGGAGTCACTGCCACCGTTAAACATGGCCCTCCCTTACTCTTGACCAACATGGGCCTCTGCAATACCTGCATGGTAAAGCCCACCAGCCCCAAGCCCACTGTTCCTGTACAGCAATGCAAGGAGGTGGGGTTATTGCCATTTGGAGAATATTTCCAATCTCAGCAAATAACCAGCAAGGTAGAGGAGAGCAATGAATGGAGACGTGATAGTAATTGAAGTGGCTTCTGGTCTTTGATGTTCGTGTTTCCCTTCTAGGTACTGTGATCTTATCGAACGATGCATTGATCCCAGTGTAGTGACTACACTGAACACTGATTGTCTGCAAAGAGTCTATGCCTACGTCCCTGCTGACCACGACACACAGCTAAGGCACACATGTCAGCAGCTAACACAGGTACGAGCAGAGGAACACTTGCTGCCCTCATGTTTTTGGGTATGAAATGACAGCAGCAAGTAAATGGTTAACAAATTCATTCTTTTTAGAGGAAGTGTCAAATCTATATTTACCAAGTTTAGCTGAGTAACTAACCTCACCCTGACCCCCACAGTGACCCTTAACCCTAACCCTGACACCACACAGTGACTCTTAGCCCTCACCCTGAACCCCAGTACCCTTAACCCTCACCCTGACCCCCCACAGTGACCTTTAATCCTCACCCTGATTCCCCACAGTGACTCTTAACACTCACCCTGACCCCCCAGACACCCTTAACCCTCGCCCTGACCTCCCACAGTGACCCTTAGCCCTCACTCTGAGCCCCAGAGACTTTTAACCCTCATGCTGTCCCCCACAGTGACCTTTAACCCTTACCCTGACCCCCAGATACCCTTAACCCTTACCCTGACCCCCCAGATACCTTAACATTCACCCTGAGCCCCCAGATACCCTTAACACTCACCCTGAGCCCCCACAGTAACCCTTAACCCTCACCCTGAGCCCCAGAGACCTTTAACCCTCATGCTGACCCCCACAGTGACCATTAACCCTTACCCTTACCCCCCAGATACCCTTAACCCTCACCCTGACACCCCAGATACCCTTAACACTCACCCTGAGCCCCCAAATACCCTTAACCCTCACCCTGAGCCCCAGAGACCTTTAATCCTCACCCCAATTCCCCAGAGGCCCTTAACATCCACCCTGACCCCAAGACCCTTAACCCTCACCCTGACCCAGAACCCTTAATGCTCTGCTTCGTACCCCTCCTCCCTCTGGTTTTGCTCTCACTAACACAATATGAGCCCATTCTGACTCAGGCCTGAGGCCTAGTCCTTACTTTGTCAAGTTTCAGAAATGTCAGTCAGAGCTGCTGTGGGAACACAGTCTGGTCTTTAAAGGAATTGAGAATTGTTTCTTATCAAAGCCACAAATTGTAAATAGCTGTTTGGTCATTCTCTTACTGTTCACTCTCCATTACAATCTTGATAGTTAGAGATCAGAGGTACATAGCTCATCTCTGAAGATATGATGCTTTTTGCTTGTTGATAAACAGACAATGGAAGTGAAGGCCCAGTTAGGCCTTGCCTCAGGTTAGCATCAGTACTGAAAGCTAGGCTTTTGGCTTGTTGTTCCTGCACTGGCACGTCCACTCATTGTTTGTCAAGTACGTCAAGCAATCTCCTCAAACATCCCATCATACTCAGAGATAGTAAGGAACTGCCGATGCTGGAGTCAGAGATAACACAGTGTAGAGCTGGTAGAACACAGCAGGCCAGGCAACATCAGAGGAGTAGGAAAGTTGACATTTCGGGTCGGGACTTCTGAAGAAGGGTCCCAACCCGAAATGTTAACTTTCCTGCTCCTTTGATGCTGCCTGGCCTGCTGTGTTCTTCCAGTTCCACACTGCGTTATCCCATCACATCCAGAGCCTGGATTCATGTCAGGTGACTGTTCCTAATGTTTGGGAAACTGAAGTAATCACAGAAGGAAAAAAAAAGTTAAAAAAGACACAGCAACACTAGGAAACCCACTTACTAGTTGTATTGGTCTCCTGCTTTGAAGCTTACCGGACCAGTTGACCCAGTATGTCTCATTCACCAGTTTTATTAGTTTAACTTTCAGCGATATGTTTTCTCAATTTTGAGCGATCGATGTTTTCAGTAGAACTCCAACATCACCTGGTCAGCTGTTTAAAAACGGATGGTTTGGTGGTTATAGGTTGTTGCATTGCAGAAATGTTTATAGATGCACCATAGAAGGCATCCTGTCCAGATTTATCACAGCTTGGTATGGCAACTGCTCTGCCCAAGACCGCAAGAAATTAATGGGAGTTGTGAACGCAGCCCAGTCCATCATGAGAACCAGCCTTCATTCCACTGTCTCCGTCAGCACTTCCTGCTGCCTTGGGACAACATAACCAAAGACCATTCCCAGAGATAAAAGGTACTGCAGATGCTGGAGAATCCGAGATAACAAGCATGGGGCTGGATGAACACAGCAGGTCAAGCAGCATCATAGGAGCAGGAAAACTTGACGTTTCAGGCCTAAACCCTTCATCAGAAATCATTTCTGATGAAGGGTTTAGGCCTGAAACGTCAAGTTTTCCTGCTCCTATGATGCTGCTTGACCTGCTGTGTTCATCCAGCCCCATGCTTGTTATCAAAGACCATTCCCAACCTAGTTATACTCTCTTCCATTCTTCTCCATCGGGCACAAGATACACAAGTTTGAAAACACATTTGAAAACAACAGATTCAAGAACAGCTTCTTCCCTGTTGTTACGAATAGACCTCTCATATATTAGGGTTGATGTTTCTCTGCACCTTCTCTGTAGCTGTAACACTGTACTCTGCATTCTGTTCTATTACACTTATGTGAATGAATGATTTATTGTCACTTGTACTCTGCAATGAATAACAGAGTAAAATACGGTGAAAAGCTTCAACTGTTGCCACAATCCTGTGCCATTTGAACATTTTAAGAATAAAAAGATTAAGCTGAAAGAAAGTCCATCTTCGTTCCGCTGCCTCCACCATGGGCCCTGAGCTCTGAGCTGGCTGACCAATGACAACTGTGCTGCCAACTGTACTGGAGTCACCAACATTGGAGTTGCCACTTTTCAGGTGGCATCTCTTTATCGTTGGGTTCATCTCGGCAACGAGCTGCAGATGCCAGGTCCCGTGTTGGACCCACACTCACCCTGCAAGCAGGAGATCCCCCACCCCCACCCCGGCTCTACTGCTGCTGCTGCCATCTCACCGATAACCAGGAGTCCCCCACTCCAGGCCTACCACAACCAGGAGCCCCCAACTCCTCCTGGCTCCACTGCCAGGCCAGGCTGCCACTTCACCAAGATTCCCGCTCCGCGACCTTGCCTTCTCCACTGCCGACAGAAAGAAGATAAAGACAGAAGACAAAAAGGGGAAGGAAAGAAGGGAGGAAGCGGCCGTCTGGAGTGGAAGATCCCAGGAGCCAGAAGACTGCCTACCTTGCCAGCAGTACTTTTGTAAGGTATGATTTGTCCGGTTAGCACGCAAAACAATACTTTTCACTGTATCTTGGTACAAGTGACAATAATAAATCAAATCAAAAGAATGGTCAAGTTCACAACTGTGAATAATGATCCCTGTGCTGCTTGGAAATGGTGCAATCAGAGCAGAATAATACAGGTCACGATGCTGGATTGACATCATAACAACCTGAATAAACTACAATGGATGAAGGAAGATGCTTAGGATGTTCTCTTCCCCGATTTACTCATGGTTAGTTGCAATAACAACTTGCATTTATGAAACTTATTCAATATAGTGAGGCATTCCAAGGCACATTACATTCAGGGGAAGGTAGTGATGCTAATTTCGGAGTTTATATGCCACAATGATTGATGTTGAAATTGAAACTGTAAATACCTGGGAGAAAGAATTGGTCTAATGGGGATCATGTAATCACTGTCAATTGTAGTGAAAACCCATCTGGGTCACTAATGCCCTATAGGGAGGGAAATCTGCCAACCTTACCTGGTCTGGCCTACATGTGACCCACAGCAATGTGGTTGACCCTTCTCTGCCCGCTGGATAATTAGGGATGGGCAATAAATGCTGGTCTAGCTAGTGACTCGTACATCCTGTGAATGATTAAAAAGAAAGCAACAGGAGGGTTATCAAACAAAATTGGATTAGAAGCCACACAGATAGACATTGAAACAGGTGAGTAAATGTCTGAAAGGAAAAAAAGAAAGTCATGGAGAGGGAACTCCCATGTATAGAGCCAACACATCTGAAGGAATAGTCACTGGCAATGAAATTAGGGCTTACTCAAGAGAGCAGAATTAGAGATGTACAGATACCTCTGGGGCTTGTGGAGCTGGATGAGATTGCAGAGATAGTGACAGACCGGGCTCTGGAGGGAATTGAAAACAAGGATGAGAATTTGAAGGGATTGTGGTACTATGATAAGTGCAGTCAGACCACAAGGGGCTAAGTGCTTAATGAGATTCAGTGAATGTTAGGACACAAACCATGGGATTTCAGAGAGACTGAGAAACCCTTTTTGAATCATAGAATCCCTACAGTGTGGAAGCAGACCATTCAGCCCATCGAGTCTACACTGACCCTCTGAAGAGCATCCCACCCAGACACCGCACCCTCCCCCACCCTGTAACCCTGCATTTCCCATGTCTAACTCACCTAGCCTGTACATCCCTGGACACAGGAAATTTAGCATGGCCAATCCTGCACATCTTTGGGAGGGAACCGGAGCACCTGGAAGAAACTCATGCAGACACGGACAGAATGTGCAAACTCCACATAGACAGTTGCCTGAGGCTGGACTCAAACGCAGGTGAGGCAGCAGTGCTAACCGGTGCGCCACCGTGCCGCCGTCAAATTTTCTGGGAAAAAAAGATGAAAAGGAAACACAGTTGCGTTTGTAATAACTCAGAAAGTGTTGAAGAAACAGAGATTTGAAGCTCACGACTAATCAATGCCCCTGAATGTGAGTCCATATTATGAGCTTATCCTGTCCAGGACTGTTGCACGTGAGACTGAGTACCAGGAACCTCAATCACGTGCCTCCCAGATAGTCAATCCCTGTCACTGTGTTGCACTGACTCCATGTTGGATGCTTGTAGCACAGTGTGACTACCTGCTTCCCAACTGCTTGACCTCACACTCAGACCCACAATAGAGTTATAACACTCAGTAACCCCTGCAACACCAGTTCCTTGGCCTCTCCTCACAGCTTGGAACATCTACAGATCACATCATGTTTCACCAAACACAAAGATACCACCGTGGAGCCTGGCTTCAACACTGATAGCTCCCACCAGTATCAGGCGCACATGCCCTGTAGAACTTTCTTCATCCCAACTAGCTCGAGGCTTTGATCTCTCATTCAGGATCTTTCAACACCTAACATCCCCCATTCCACATTCTTCTTTCTGGTACAGGACACAGTCACCGTTCTGGGGATTACCATCTCCACTGGCATCTATCAATACAGATGTGGTTCTCATTTATTCGTTTGAATGTGGCTTCATGCCTCTCTCCTGCAGGAGAGGATCCTGCATCACCAGCGTGAGGGTATGCAAACTGGAAGAGAGAGCAGGAGCTTGACATAGGGCCCGCAGCCACTTCGATGAACAGGCATTGAACTGGCAGATAGACAAGGGGCAGTGAGCTGGCGGGTAGATAAGGGGCAATGAACTGGTAGGTAGAGGAGGTGTACATGTTAGTGCTGAACAGGAGATTGGCTCAGTCCGGCTATCACAAGAGAAAACCATCAACTGCCTACATCCTGATGGAATTCCAGCCTTCCTGTTTATCCATGCAGCCTGTGGAACATGTAGCCAATTCCAAGGCTGGATGAGAAGGCATCCCAGACCCCAGAACTTCACTCTCCCAGCCCTTTGAAACACTGGAGGGGAAAGAATCAGACGAGAGCATGGACTTTCAGAGGGCTGCTATGAGCAGTACGAGGGTAAGAATCTGGGCATGGCCATTAAGGAGCTGTCAGAGATGCAAGGGTAGCAGGGGATATCTGGCAGAGTGGTCAGAGATTATTTAAGGCTCAGATAGATAGATTCTTGATCAATATGAGAACGGGAAAAATACAGGAAAATGGATGTGAGGAATGTTGGATCAACCATGATCTTGTTGAATGACAGAGCAGGCTCAAGGGGCCGAATGGCCTAATCTTGTTCCTATTTCTTATGGTCTTAAGGTCTGAGTGACTAGAAATGGTAGTGAAGGTAGCTGTTTGCAGGTTTTAGACCGTAATCATCTTCAGTGTGCTCTGATTGTAAATCTTCAATCTTCGACAAAGTATTGAAGACACAGTAAAACCAAAATCAAGTCTCTCAGTGTTGGAAATGGCCATTGAGCATCACTCATCTGAAGAAATGAATATTTCTTCATGGATCGCTGAAGCTTATGAGATTTGAAGAACAGAGAAATGTCTTCCATTTAATAATTCATGGCAATGTGATTACATGATAATGTTTTAATATCTGCAGGTTTCATCAGGATATTCCAAGATGACAATAAACTGAAATATTTGTGACTTACGACAAGTTGTAGCAATGTCAAAGTATTTCCCTTGCAGCATCTACTGGGAATTTATTAACTCAATGTTTTGAAGCATGACATAGCTTTATGTAAACATTCAGTTGACTGGTTTTTGACTGTGCATTAACTGTTATGTGATTTGTGTTTCAAGCAGAATGTGAAAGCTTGATATCACTTTCTCTAGGTGGAAGTGCCCTGCGCTCTCCCACTACAGCCACCAAACTGATTCCTCGTTGAAACAGTGGCTTGTGTGTCCACCACTGCATGTCTATTGTTTGTCAGTGTTTCAGATCTCACTCTTTGTAAAGAATGTTCCTTCATCATGTCACAACTATAGATTCACAGAACCAAAGAGCAGAGAGGTTGGTGCTAGATCTTTGGCTACCCAATGAGTCCCAGTCAAGCACTCTCCCTATAATCCTCAGTTTTTACCTGATTCCCTTCCTCAGGTCACTATTGATCTTCTTTGATCACTATTGATCACTTCCATGACCCTTTAGGTAGCACACTGCAGACCAGGCAACACTAGAAAATAGCGGACTACCCATTTCCATCAACATGGCATGTGGTGAGCAGTGGTGAATTTAGCGGAATAACTGGCACTCAGGAATTACTGTGTTGCCCTAAAGTTAATGTAGGGTAGAGGTTCTTCCTGCCAAACCTCAGTTCATTTCTGTTGCACCCATTGAATCTAACCTTTAAGTCACCTGGGGTGAGTTTTATTTCAGAAAAGTACTTTACAATGTAACTTCTTGCTATTCAGTTTCCCATAATGCTGAGTGATTCTGTAAACAGGCAGCACATCTGAACCTCTCAATTTCCTTCACCATTAGGAGATTCAGGATGCATACTCAGGAGCTATGAGGAAGGCCATACTTGACTATGTGCTGTTAGATCCAGTTGAACAGCAGAGACTTGGCATTGACCTCCCTCCTAAGGTATGTGGAAATATAACTTTCTTGGTCTACTGACCACCATTCTGAGGGAAAGTGTATGTCTTCAGGCTCCACTGTAGGAGAGTTGGATGTTCTTCACATCCTGTGTTTTGAATAAGTGAAGGAACAGTCATGAAATATGGTTGTGCCCAGCTGATACAGGCTGAATCTGTCACTGTCACTTACTGCTCTTCACTGGACCTGTTAATGGCATTGCATTGCACTGTAAACATATTCTATTATCAGACAGGAATGGTTGGAAATTATTGATTGGAATTCTATTCAGAAATGCTGTCTGCCTGTTGCCATTTGCTCAGTTGTGATACTACGTTTGGCCATGTGCCCTGCATATGATTGTTAGCCTGATTCACACACAGGTCTGACATTGTCCGAAAGAGGACAAGCACCAACTAGGGCACTTGTCACCAACAAAAGCGGTGGGTTTTATATCAGGTGAAGAGTAATTCTTCCCCTCTTGCAGTAATATCCAGCAATATTGAGATTGTGGCAGGAAGTATGGTTCAGTTTGATCAATATTGGCTGCAATATTGTGTATAGCAGCTCCAACTGTGTAGGAGTTAGAGCTACACAGGGCTACTACAGGGCTTGAACGTAGTTGTATAGGTGGTTCTTGGACATAGGCCCCTCACCCTGCCTGGTGTAAACCCAGGATTAGGGGCCCTCACACAATAAGGGCTCAACAAAGACACAGAGAGAGAGAGAGAGAGAGACACGCACAAAACCTGATATTCATTATCCTGCTTCTTTGTCTCCACTGTGAAATGTTGCCAGAGTAAAAAAAAACAAGGGAATTAAACATCAACCAAGCCCAAGAAACCAATCAAAAGATTGGGATCGACCTCAATGACCATAACAGTAAGTCAGAAATATTCACAAACACAGGAGATTACAGCACAGGGATGCTGCAAACTGGGAAAGGAAGGAGATTGAGGTTATTGATCTGTAAGAATAGGATGATAATGAGAACTGGTGAAATGCAGAATCTAGCAATAGCCATGAGCTGCTGAACTCATTGGCCCTGAGGATGTTCGCAATGCATGTCTGTATCTTTACTGTAAACCCACTTTATTTCTCCAGCCATCTAACACAGCAGGAAAAGAGAGGCTCCCATGGCATGAAAGTGTAAAGTCTGCACGTCAGAAGTTAACTGATGCCTTATACATCACTCATCCTGTCATGTCTTCAATATTGCTCAACTTTCAGACCAGGTAGACACTTTGAAACCTCCACTTCAAGCTGTCTAGAAAATGTCTATAAAATATCAATCACTGTTGTTTGTCATAAATGCCCATCTGGTTCACCAATGCCCTTTAAGGAAGGAAACTGACGTCCTTACCTGATCTGGCCTATATGTGACTCCAGACCCATAGCAATGCGCTTGACTCTTAACTGCCCTCTGAAATGGCCTAGCAAGCCACTCAGTTCAAAGGAAATTAGGGATGTGCAATAAACGCTGGCCCAGCCAACGACTCCCACGTCCCATGAAAAGATTTTAAAAAGTGATCGATTACTGACCACTTAAAGACCTCAACTCAGCACCTCCCTGATCGCCCCAGCGATGAAAGTGTAGTGACCCACCTGCTAAGTTTTGGGAGGGTCTCCAGTTGCCCCAACTTGACGGAACTCGGAGACATGGATGGTGAGGTAGGAAGGGCTATGGCGATGGGCAGACAGGGGAGTGGAGTTCGGACCACAATTAGATCAATCATGACCTTATTGGATGGGAGAGCAGACTTGAAGAGCTGCATTCCAAAAACAGTTTGTGGTGTCATTATCCAATTGTGGGACCTTACTGTGCATAAACATCTCTGCACATGTTTCGGAAGAGTCTCCCAGGCCTGTAGTATACTTTGGAACATCCTATCCTGAAAGGATTTACATTTCTGTAGCACCATTCATCACTTCATGATGCCACAAAGCAGCTTGCAACCCACTAAGTGATTATAAAGTTCAGTCTCTGGAGTACTGTGAGGAAAATCTGCGTTCCTGTTGATAAATTGCACTTCTGTATTACAGATACAGAAACTTCAGACTGATAGAAGCAGAGCTGCTCTCACAGGTCTTCCCCTTTACTCTGGATCAGCTAATTAACCATGTCTCCATGGTTACGGAGAGCAGGAGTATAGTTTTGCAGGATCACTGGTTGAAAGACTGTTCTGAGATCATTGCTGAGAACAGAGAGATTGTGGAAGCCTGGATGCCCCACGATAATGAGGTAAAACACTGACTGTGAATACTTCTATATTCAAGCTGAATTCTCTTGACAAGCCTCAAATTCTTCGCATTGGTTTTCAGAACCGTAAGTAAAGAAGAGAAACTGTGTCCTGCCTTGACCTAGTCCCCTCCGGACCTTCTCTACCCCTATTGCCACCCCTTCACCCTTTTCCCCCGCCCCCAATTTCTTCCCGTTCACTAGTACCATCTATGCTTTCCCTGTACTAACTCTCTGCTCACCCTCACTCGTCCTCCCCTTCGGCCCTCCAGCCCACTCCATGCTTGCTTCATCACAGCTGAGGTTTCGAACCAGGAGGCAGAATTTTGACACTGGAGTCAGGAATTATGTGTTGAGAAAGCTCATGATTTTGCCTCTTGCATTAACACGCATGCCCATGTTACTTGCCCAGTGGAGATTGCAGGTCAGACCCTTCGTTCCCTCCCTCCCCCCATGCATCCTCCATTCACACTTACCCTGTATCCACTATAGGAAGGACATAAGAGCCCTATAATAACATTGGGTAGACTTAGACATGATCACGAAAACACTAAAAAAAATCACCTATTGAAACCCCACTTGAAAAGAACCGCTTACCTTAAGCATTTTTTTAAAATAAATTGGTTTACAAGCTACTGAGCTAAATCACTTTGTGTGGTTTGGAACTCAGCCATGCATTCGTAATAAGATTCCATTGTACAGATATTTCAATAAATCCTCCAGAGCTGATTTTAATATAGATTTTTAATCTCCTTATTTTCAACAGTTGAATGGATGGACTTTCAATCAAAGATGTCTGGCATCTGTTCAGTTTTTTTCAAATGATAGATGTCTAACCTTTAAATAAATTGATGACATTCAATTACTGGGTCCAGATGACACAATAAAAGTTGATTCTCAATACAGTTGAATACCCTTTATACGGTGGAGAAAGTACTCGAATACATCTGAACACTTCAACATTGCTAGTCATTTGAAAGGCCATTTATCTTTTAATCCTAGAGCTCTATGATCAGTACCAGATTAAAGCCACCATACGATATTTCATTAGGACAAGTGAAGTTGGTAACACCTTTCAAAGATACCTGTCAAAAGGACCCTGACTCAACAACAGGCTTCCTCCAAGGCTCAGGATCCGAGCGACCTGATGTGGTCAACACATTTTCTGCAACTTACCCACCTCAGTAAAAGTTCCAATGGTCCTGAAAATGGAATCTCACGTGGGATTTTAAATCAGCAATCCCAATGCTATTTTGTGTGAGCATCAGATCTCAGGCCATCACATTTCCTGCACCAGACTAAATAGTGACTGGAACAAATTGAGGGCATTTTTGGGTCCCCTTTCCCTCCTCCACTTTCAACCCCTGACAGTGTTGAATTGGCAAAATCAGACCCTAGATCTCAGCAAGCTTACCAAAAACATCCATTTCTTTAACAAAGCTGAGCCTGGGATTTGTCGTGCTTCAATCACCCACCTTCTGCTAATTTGAACAAAAACCAGAGAAAACAATTTAATAAAAATGTACAACTAATCAGAAAAAAAGCACGAACCATCCTACGAACACAAATGAACGTCAGCATGTGTACATAATGATGGGAACAGGACAGGCTAATGAAAGCCTCAATATTAAACCCACAGTGAGTGAACAATCTTGCTTTGATTGGAGCATGAAGCTTCTAAATAAATCACATCACATTCAGTCTTGTAATATTCACATTAATTACATTCGCAATGCAATGATTAACCAGTGGAGCTTGTATTAATTTAGGAGAATCATGCTGGATCATTTTGCAAAGTTCTATTTACTGCTTAAGAATTTTTATTTTACAAATAGTGTGCATTAAAATACATTAACACAAAAGATGATTGATGTTCTCTTGATGCAAAAATGATTTGGACTGTAGGAACTGAGGATGATAAAAATGGACCACTTCTTTGCCAGTGTTGCCACACTCACATCAAATCTCCTTCGAAGCATTGTGGAAGAATCACTTCAAGAATTGGTTCAAATGTTTGAAGTCTATCAACAAGGAAACAATTACGAAGGAGATTATCCTGTGAATTCTCTGGGGCTTCCTGTCAAACCTCATCCCATCATCATCTTCATGGTGAGAGGACACTCCATTATGTCATTAACTCCGTTTCTCTCTCCACAGATGCTTTCAGATCTGCTGAATTTCTCTAACATCTTTGGTTTATCTTTCAGCATTCGCAGCATTTTGCTTTTTTTTTTAGTTGATTACAGTTTGTTCATTACCCTTTGAAAGTTCCTCAGAAGCTTCCAGAACATTTCCCTTCATTTGTTTCCTCTCCACATACCACGGAGAGGAGAGGAGGAAGAGGAGAGGAAAGAGGGAAGGGAGAAGAAGAGACAAGGGAGAAGAAGAGACAGGATAAGGGAAGAATAATAGGGAGAGGTTTAAATGTGAGGAGGGGAGGGCGGTAACAGAAGGGAGAGGGGTGAATGTGAGGCAGAGAGTGAGTGAAGGAATGAAGTAAGGAGTAGAATAAAGGAAAGGGGAAGAGAATGTTGGGAGAAGGAGGAAGGGAAAAAGGAGCGGGTCTGAAGGCTGAGGTAGGGAGATTAGAAAGTGGGAGTAGTGATGAGTAATGAGGAGAGGAGGAGGGGTCAGCTGAGGGAAGTGGGAAGAAGGAAGAGAGATGAGGGGTCTAGCATGGGGGAGAGGAGTGAGAGACTGCAGGGCACATGGGTAAATGAATAGATCTGAGGCAGAGATGCAGAGAGGCAGCAGGAGACAGAGGGCAGTAGTGGAAGGGAGTTTCTGAAAATGGAGAACTGTGACCAATGCTGTTCCACAGGGATCTGTGTTGGGACCACTGTTGTTTGTGATATACATAAATGATCTGGAGGAAGGTATAGATGGTCTGATTAGCAAGTTTGCAGATGACACTAAGATTGGTGGAGTAGCAGACAGTGAAGGGGAGCAGCAGAATATAGATAGATTGGAGAGTTGGGCGGAGAAATAGCAGATAGAGTTCAATCCAGGCAAATGCGAGGTGATGCATTTTGGAAGATCCAATTCAAGAGCGAACTATACAGTAAATGGAAAAGCCCTGGGGAAAATTGATGCACAGAGAGATCTGGCTGTTCAGGTCCATTGTGCCCTGAAGGTGGCAACGCAAGTTGATAGAGTGGTCAAGAAGGCATACGGCATGCTTTCATTCATCGGACAGGGTATTGAGTACAAGAGTTGGCAGGTCATGTTACAGTTGTATAGGACTTTGGTTCGACCACATTTGGAATACTGTGTACAGTTCTGGTTGCCACATTACCAAAAGGATGTGAGAGGGTGCAGAGTAGGTTCACCAGGATGTTGCCTGATATGGAGGGCGCTAGCTATGAAGAGAGGTTGAGTAAATTAGGATTATTTACATTAGAAAGACGGAGGTTGAGGGGGGACCTGATTGAGGTCTACAAAATCATGAGAGGTATAGACAGGGTGGATAGCAAGAAGCTTTTTCCCAGAGTGGGGGACTCAGTTACTAGGGGTCACGATTTCAAGGTGAGAGGGGAAAAGTTTAAGGGAGATATACATGGAAAGTTCTTTATGCAGAGGGTGGTGGGGGTCAGGAACGCGTTGCCAGCGGAGGTGGTAGAGGCAGGCTCGACAGCATCATTTAAGATGTATCTAGACAGGTACATGAATGGGCAGGGAGCAGGGGGATACAGATCCTTGGAAAATAGGCGACAGGTTTAGATAGAGGATCTGGATTGGCGCAGGCTTGGAGGGCCGAAGGGCCTGTTCCTGTGCTGTAATTTTCTTTGTTCTTTGTTCTGAGGGGGGAGTGACACATGATAAATTGCTCAGACAATGAGCTAGCAGGAACACAATTGGCCAAATGGCTTCCTTCTGTGCTGTAACAACTTTGAAAATTTGTGAGAGGGAAGGGATGAGGGGGTTACAGGGAAAGGTGGAAAGGGAACATGTGGGCAAATCTCTGAGAAGAAAGAGGCAATCGAGCTGTCAATAATCTCATAGTGACAGCTCCCTGATGACCAATGAGATTCTCTCCTCTTCTGTGTAACCCCTGTGGCCTGACCAATCTCTACATGACGTCCTCCCATCTGACCTTGCCCCCTCCCTGATTTTTTGTTACATACCCATCGCTGAGCCTGGAGTGTACCCTCTGCCTCTCTTCCATGTAAACAGCTTAGGTTTCTAAGCAGAGATCTCTGAGGACCCTGTCCATTCACCTCATTTTAATTGCACCTTCCTTTTTTCTTGTAATTCTTTCATAGGACATGGGCACCACTGGCTGGGCCAGCATTTATTGCCCATCCCTAGTTGCCCTTGAGAAGGTGATGATGAGCTGCTTTCTTGAACCGCCGCAGTCCATGTCTTTAGGTTGACCCACGATGCCCCTGGGGAGAGAATTCCAGGATCTTTGTAGATGGTGCATACCTACCAAGTGTCAATGGTGGAGGGAGTGGATGCTTGCGGATGTGGGGTCAATCAAGCGGGCTGCTTTGTCCTGGATGGTGTCAAGCTTCTTGAGTGCTGTTGGGGCTGCACTCACCCAGGCAAGTGGGGAGTGTTCCATCACACTCCTGACTAGTGCCTTGTGGATGGTGACCAGGCTTTGGAGAGTCAAGAAGTGAGTTACTCACTACAAGATTCCTAGCCTCTGGCTTGTTCTTGCCACTTTATTTATATGTTTTTTCATTGCGTTTATATGGCTGGTCTGGTTCAGTTTCTCATCAATAGTAATGTCTGGAATATTGATAGTGGGAGATTCAGTAATCGTAATGGCATTGAATGTCAAGGGGCGATGATTAGATTCTCTGTTAATGGACATAGACATTGCCTGACACCCACAATTCCATTAGGGAGGGAATTCCAGGATTTTGACTCAGCAACAGTGAAGGAATGGCGATATATTTCCAAGTCAGGATGGTGAGTCGGTTAGATTCACGAGAATGGTCCCAGGAATGAGAAGCTTAACATATGAGGAACGTTTGAGGACTCTGGGACTATACGCGTGGGAGTTTAGAAGGATGAGGGGGGATCTAATTGAAAATTACAGAATACTGAATGGCCTGGACAGAGTGGATGATGGGAAGATGCTTACATTGGTAGGGTAGACTAGAACCTGAGGGTACAGCCTTGGAGTAAAGGGAAGACCTTTTAGAACAGAGATAAGGAGAAACTTCATCAGCCAGAGAGTGGTGAGTCTGTAAAATTCACCACCACAGAAAGCCGTGGAGGCCAGGTCATTGAGTACATTTAAGACTGAGATAGACAGATTCTTGATTATCAAGAGGATCAAAGGTTACGGGGCGAAAGCGGGAGAATAGGGTTGAGGAACTTATCAGCCATGATTGAATGGCGGGGCAGACACGATGGGCCGAATAGATTAATTTTGTCTCCTATGTTTTATGGTCCTATGGTGAGTGGCTTGGAGGGGAACTTGCAAGTGGTGGTGTTCTCATGTATCTGCTGCCCTGTCCTTCTAGATTGAAGGTGGATGCGGGTTTGTAAGGTGCTAAGGAGCCTTGGTGAATTTCTGCAGTGCATCTTGTAGATATGTGTTGGAACATTGCACACTTTTCACTGTGCCTGTACTCTTGTTTGGTGTCCTTGAGTACACATAACAATACAACCTAAATCTAACTCTAAATCTAGATGGTAGACAGTACTGCAATGAGCATCAGTGGCGGGGGAATGGATATTGAAGATAGTCGATAGGATACCGATCAAGTGGGCTGCTAAATCCTGATGGGGTCATTGTTGCAACTTAATCCGGTTTCCAGTAACAGTAATCTTTAAAGCTGTGTCCTTGCATAGGGAGTTTCATGTACACTGAGGTGGGGTGATTGGCAAGGGAGGATTTTCAGAGCTCTGCACTTCAGCATCCAACCCAGCATCTGCAGCTTCCAACAGAGGGAAGAGAATCAGGAACAAACAGAGGGAAGAGGATCAGGAACGAACAGAGGGGTGACCGAGGGGCTGCACCCAGAAGAAAGCACTATTCTTTACAAAATTTCCACAGGTCAGGGCTCAGCTTCACTAATGTATCAGAGCAACAGTGCCCCTGAAGGCTGTTGCTCTTGTACCAAGTGGCCATCTACCCATGTGCCCTGTTGGAGCTCAACCTCATGTCAGCTACCAGTGCCCACGGCAGTGACCAGCCTTGAATTTTCATGAGTCCAGCTCATTCCCAGACACAGACACTGACACTGGCACCTGAAAGATTTCACAATCGGCAAACACTGATACTCTCTGACCTCTTGAGCATCCCAAAATTTAGTTGCTCCACTTTTGGAGCTTCAAAAGTTTGAACCAAATTCCTGGACCTCCCTCCGGGAATCTCTCCAACTTCTCTATGTTGCTGTCCTCCATCATGACAGTCCTTTAAATCTATCTCTGACCAAACATTTGATCATCTGCCGTCATGTCTCCTCATGCACTGGGCACCTAATGTTGCTACAATATACTGCTGCGAATCCCCTAAGGACATTTTACAAAAGGTTAAAGGCACCAAATAAATACAAATTGATTTTGCCACACCCAATGAGGTTAAAGGACCCTAACCAATTCCTCTGCAATTTCGAGCCTACTTCTAAACCTATCTCAGCATCTCTGTCCTGTTTTACTGTATTATGCACACACCCATTTACCTACACATACACATATACACTCACATACACAAATATACACATGCACCACACACATCACACAGACATACACAAACGCTCACACACACACACACAAATACATAGACACACAGAGAAATGCACACACATCTCCTCGAAAATGAGCTTTCTCTGTTCTGCTGTCTGCGGCAGCTGTTCTTTGCAGCTCTCCTTTTTGCCTAAGCCAGATGATTTGCTTATCTTAACTTCCTTCCTGCTGGTGCTGCTTCCAGGTCAAGAATCCCCAGATCATATGGGCCAGGATTTCTTATAGTTCAAGAAATTACAACTGAGACCTTTAAGAGATGCATTCTCTTAAAAATCCCTTTCAAACATTCGTCAACTAATAAAGATTCAAAAGGCGCCTTAAAGAAATTACACATTTCCTATACTGTGCTGTGTCCAGGCCCTTCCCATTAGAGTGTTAGCCTGCAATTATCTTTTCCTGTTTGCACGCTTTACTTTTCCTAAAACACAAAGTTAACTCTTCCCCAGTGCAGTATTTTTACCATCAAGGTTTTCTGGCCTCTTTGAAATGCTTTAAACCAGATTATATGGCCACTGTTCATAGTTGAAATTGTCTCAGAATTGGCAATCTGCTGTTTAATGAGTGAGCTGGCATTCTTCATTGGAGCAGTTTTCTGTACAGCAAGAATCATAAATCTATTCATAATAAAGTAGCTTATGATATTGTAGCATCCAGCACTCTAATGGGATAGGCCAACAAAGAATAATATCGCCACTAGAAAATGCTGACAGTGGTTTTCTGAAGGAAAAGAGAATAATAAAAATGTAATTCAGTCTAACATTATACTTGAATAAGAGATGAACTGAATAGTGAATCCCAAACTATATTGAGCTGATTTTATTATTAAGTTTAAGAGTTGTATCTTGAGATTGCCGGTCCCTGGACAGGAAAGATCTTTCAGAATTGGTTTGTCGTACACCAAAGTAAGTTGGACAACTGTATAAGGGAGAAAATGATAGAAGATCACACACTCAGGGCGAGATGAATTAGGATAGATGAAGGCTCACAAGGAGCTTGAGCACCAGCAGTGGGCTGAATGGCCTGTTTATCTACACTACATTTAATGTAATACTATTTAAGAACAAAAAACAAAGAACAATACAGTACGGGAACAGGCCGTCCGGCCCTCCAAGCCTGCGTCGACACACTTTGCCCTTCCATACTAAAACTGTCTTCACTTACATGATCCGTATCCCTCTATTTCCTTCTTATTCATGTATTCATCCAGGTGTTTCTTGAATGCTGCTATTGTGCCTGTTTCCACCACATCCTCTAGGAACGTGTTCCAGATACTCACCACTCCTTGTGTGAAAAAAATTGCCTCACATTCCCCCCTCGCACTTTGAATCTGTATCCCTAGTAATTGACCTCTCCATCCTGGGAAACACCCTCTTAATAATCACTCATGGCGTTCACAAACTTATAAACTCCTTTCAGGTCGCCCCTCAACCTCCTGTGTTCCAGTGAAAACAAACCCAGTCTATCCAACTTTTCCTCTAACTAAAATCCACCAGACCATGCAACATCCTGGTAAAAAAAACCAGAAGTTGCTGGAAAAGTCCAGCAGGTCTATCAGCATCTGTGAAGAAAATATCAGAGTGAACATTTCGGGTCTGGTAATCCTTCCTCAGAACACCTCAGAACGTTCTGAGGAAGGGTCACCAGACCCGAAATGTTAACTCTGATTTTTTTCTTCACAGATGCTGCCAGACCTGCTGAGCTTTTCCAGCAACTTCTGGTTTTGTTCCTGATTTACAGCATCCACAGTTCTTTTGGTTTTTATTTAACATCCTGGTAAACCTTTTTTGTGCCCTCTCCAAAGCACCCACATTCTTCTGTTAGTGCGGCAACTAGAACTGTAGGCAATTTCTGGTGTTATGCGTGATTATTTTATTGTTTGAAATACCCCGATTATTTTTGCATGTTAATGTTATTGTCCTTGATGCAGAATTTTGTGATGTACACACACATGTTGTAAGCAAGGTATTACACAAGGGTGCTATATACTCATTGATACCTAGGTGCAATGACTTTAATTTCCAGCAAGGACAATAAAGTTTCAGGTAAGTATTTTATACAGTCATAGATTTAAGGAAAGTCCATGAGGTGATTTTACAATGAAACTTAGAGACTGGCTTTGAAAAGAATTCTCTGGAATGATCCCTGTAACATCAGTCCAAACAACTTAAGAAAGAACTCTTGCATTTATATAGCACCTTTGAAGATCGCAGAATGTCCCAATGCTCTTTACAATCAATCAGATCCTATTGAAGAGTACGTACAATTCTAATGCAGAAACTGCATTTGTAAGTACATGCATTGTAAGCCTTCATAATATAGAACAGCGCAGAACAGGAACAGGCCCTTAAACCCACTATGTCCGTGTCTGATCATGATGCCATTCTGCCTGCACATGGCCCATATCCCTTGATTCCCTGCTTGTTCATATGTCTAACTAAATGCCCCTTAAACTTTGCTGATGTATCTGCTACTAGCACCTCCCCTGCAACATATTCCAGGCACCTATCACCTTCTGTGTAAAAAACTTCCCTTGCACATCTCCTTTAAACTCTCCCCCTCACATCTTAAACCTATGCCCCCTAAAATTTGAAAAGTATCCAGATGTACATTTGTATTGCCAAAGCATACAAGAGCTACGGGACAAATGCTGGAAAATGGGATTAGAATATTTAAGTGGTCACTTTGGACTGATGGGCTGAAGGGCCTCTTCCTGTGCTATGCTGACTCCTATAACTCTATGACCAAAGCTCTGGCAAACAGTGATGAAAAGATGTCCAGATCATCTGTTTATCTTCAGATACAATAAACCAGATTTCCATTGGTATTCTAGTGCTCCATATGAGTCACATTCCAGCTGTATGGTAAGGCGATAGGGTTCGAAGGTTGCAGGAACAGCAACTATATTCCGCTTGGGAACCCTGCAGCCCAATGGTATCAATGTGGACTTCACAAGCTTCAAAATCTCCCCTCCCCCTACTGTATCCCAAAACCAGCCCAGCTTGTCCCCGCCTCCCTAACCTGTCCTTCCTCCCAGCTATCCCCTCCTCCTACCTCAAGCCCCACCCCCATCTCCTACCTACTAACCTCATCCCGCCCCCTTGACCTGTCCATCCTCCCTGGACTGACCTATCTCCTCCCTAACTCCCCACCTACACTCACCTTTACTGGCTCCATCCCCGCCTCTTTGACCAGTCTGTCTCCTCTCCACCTATCTTCTCCTCTATTCATCTTCTACCCGCCTCCCCCTCTCTCCCTATTTATTTCAGAATCCCCTTCCCCTCCCCCATTTCTGAAGAAGGGTCTAGGCCCGAAACATCAGCTTTCCTGCTCCTCTGATGCTGCTTGGCCTGCTGTGTTCATCCAGCTGTACACCTTGTTATCTCAGATTCTCCACCATCTGCAGCTCCTACAATCTCTGTCTTGTAAGGCTGTTGGATTTGCACTGTCCTTTGGGGGCTGAAGATGTTTATTCATTTACAAGGCAAATCCTTTTTGTCAAAATCTTTGCAGCGCAAGAAAGAAAGAGATGTAACAAGCAGCAAATTCAGGAACTGCCTCCACATGGCTCTGAGGTGAAGATTTTGTATTTGAATGTTTTGTTGGAAAGGTAACAGTATTCCACTGGATACTCCTCACAGCTGCAGTAGGAAGGCACATTACTGAGTGCCTTGTTTCTTTACGGACAGTGTTTTGGTCGTTGGAGGCTGGAGATTGTGATGCTGAGCTTCAGATGATTTTTGCCTGCTTTGCGGAATAAAATGTGATATGCAGATATCTTAATGCAGTTCACACACCCTGGCCCATCACCACCTCTTTGAGTACCTTAGCATTAATCATGGCTGACATAGCTCTGTGTGATAGAGCTAGCTGATTTTCTGATAGTGGTTAGTGTTTCTACGATGCGTCTTTAATTCAGCAGACACATTTCTGAATTGGCTTTGGAGGGCAGGCAAGTTGGGGAGAAGGTTAATATTCCAAGTGGCTCTCTAAATGGACAGAGCAGTACGTCTACTTTGATCTTAGTAGGATTGTAGATTGATCTTAGAGAGGATGATAGGTTGGCACAACATGGTGGGCTGAAGGGCCTGTACTGTTCTATGTTCTATGTTCTATGTTCTATGTACTTGGGAAATGTTATGTAAATTGCTTACTCCACACAGTGAGTAAGTAGGATCTTGAATGCACTGCCTGGAAATGTGGTGGAGGAAGGTTCAATTGAGACATTTGCAAGGGGCATTAGATGGTTATTTGGATAGAAATAGTGTGCAGGGTAGTGGAGAAAAGGACGAAGATTGAGATAACATGGTGTAGAGCTGGATGAACACAGCAGGCCAAGCAGCATCAGAGGAGCAGGAAAGCTGACGTTTCGGGTCGAGACCTATTTTCAGAAAAGGGGGACAGGAAGGGGATTCTGAAATAAATAGGGGGAGGGGAGAGGCGGATAGAAGATGGATAAAGGAGAAGATAGGTGGAGAGGAGACAGACAGGTCAAAGTGGTGGGGTTGGAGCCAGTAAAGGTGAATGTAGGTGGGGAGTTAGGGAGGGGATAGTCGGTCCAGGGAGGACGGACAGGTCAAGGAGACGGGATGAGGTTAGTGGGTAGGAGATAGGGTTGGGACTTGAGGTGGCAGGAGTGGTTAGGGAGGCAGGGACGAGCTGGCTGGTTTTGGGATGTGGTAGGAGGAGGGGAGATTTTGAAGCTTGTGAAGTCCACATTGATACCCTTGGGCTGCAGGGTTCCCAAGCAAAATATGAGATGCTGTTCCTGCAGCTTTCTGGTGGCATCATTGTGGCAATGCAGAAGGCCCAGGATATGTCGTCTAAGGAGTGGGAAGGGGAGTTGAAATGGTTCACGACTGGAAGGTGCAGTTGTTTGTTGCGAACTGAGCGAAGGTGTTCCGCAAAGCGGTCCCCAGGCCTCCGCTTGGTTTCTCTGATGTAGAGGAGGCCACAATGGGAACAGCGGATACAGTATACCACATTAGCAGATGTGCAGGTGAACATCTGTTTGATGTGGAGGGTCTTCCTGGGACCTGGGATGGGGGTGATGGGGGAGGTATAGGGGCAGGTGTAGCACTTTGTGTGGTTGCAGGGAAAAGTGCTGGGGGTGGTAGGGCTGGAGGGGAGTGTGGAGCGGACAAGGAAGTCACAGAGAGAGTGGTCCCTCCGGAAAGCAGATAAGGGTGGGGAGGGAAAAATGTCTTTGGTAGTGGGGTCAGATTGCTGATGTCGGAAATGTCGGAGGATGATGCGTTGGATTCGGAGGTTGGTGGGGTGGTACGTGAGGACGAGGGGGATTCTGTTTTGGTTGTTATTGCGGGTAGGGGGTGTGAGGGATGAGTTGCGGGAAATGCAAGAGACACGGTTGAGGGCATTTTCGACACTGTGGAGGGGAATTGCGGTCCATGAAAAATGAGGACATCTGGGACGTCTGGGAGTGGAATGCCTCATCTCGGGAGCAGATGCGCAGAGGTGAAGGAATTGGGAATAGGGGATGGCCTTTTTGCAGGAAGGTGGGTGAGAGGAGGTGTATTCTAGGTAGCTGTGGGAGTCGGTAGGCTTGAAATGGATATCGGTTTCCAGGTGGGTGTCAGAGATGGAAACAGAGAGGTCCAGAAAGTAGAGAGAGGTATCAGAGATGGTCCATGTGAACTTAAGGTTGTGGTGGAAGGTGTTAGTGAAGTGGATGAACTGTTCGAGCTCCTCGTGGGAGCACAAGGCGGTGCCGATACGGTCATCAATGTAACAGAGGAAGAGGTGGGGGATAGGGCCAGTGTAGCTTTGGAAGAGGGATTGTTCCACGTATCCTACAAAGAGCCAGGCATAGCTTGGGCGCATGCGGGTACCCATGGCCACCCCCTTTGTCTGTAGGAAGTGGGAGGAATTGAAAGAGAAGTTGTTGAGGGTGAGGATGAGTTCAGCTAAGCGGATGAGGGTGTCAGTGGAGGGGGACTGGTCGGGCCTGCGGGACAGGAAGAAGCGGAGGGCCTTTAGGCCATCTGCATGGGGAATGCAGGTGTATAGGGACTGGACGCCCATGGTAAAGATGAGGTGTTGGGGACCGGGGAATTGGAAATTCTGGAGGAGGTGGAGGGCGTGGGTGGTGTCATGCACATAGATAGGGAGTTCCTGGACCAAGGGGAAGAAAATGGAGTCCAGATAGGTGGAGATAAGTTCAATGGGGCAGGAGCAGGCAGAGACAATGGGTCGACCAGGGCAGTCAGGTTTGTGGATTTTGGGAAGGACAGAGATTGACATGGGTATTTTCTTTCTGACTGTGCGAGTCTCTGAGGTGCGAGTGTAGCAGTGAGTTTCTGGATCAGAGATCTTTACCACAATTGGTGCGCCATTGGTATTCACCATGCATGGACCACCAGAGCAACTGCACCCACAGCTTACAGGAACGCTGATTGGCATGAGTTAATGAGCCAGTAGGCATGATGGGCTGAATGGCTTCCTCCTGCACCATAACATGGCAAGGGGCGGCATAGTGGCTCAGCGCACCAGGGACCTAAGTTCGATTCCACCCGGGGGCAACTGTGTGGAGTTTGCACATTCTCCCAGTGTCTGTGTGGGTTTCCTCCGGGTGCTCCAGTTTCCTCCCCAAAGTCTAAAGATGTGCAGGCTAGGTGGATTAGCCATGGGATCTGCACAGTTACAAAGATTGGTTGGGATGCTCTTCAAAGGATTGGTGTGAACTCAATGGGCTGCATGACCTGCTTCCACACTATAAGGTTTGTGTGAACAATTCTGTCAATCTAAAGCTAAAGGCAGCATTTCCTATAGCACTAATTCAATAATGATACTGATAAACCTAACAATGTCACGGTACTTGGAGATAACGTGGCTTCTGTAACTCCTTGTAACTGCAATGTGTGGTAAAAAATCTTTGAAGATCTCTAATCCTGAGTCTCTTTGTTCCGTGAAATGTATAGAAGCCTCAGATGGAGGGATCCCAGGTCATGTTTGCACCAACCGTTGATGATGTGATCGAAGGATTAAATTGCATCGTGGACCTTCTAGTCACCAGTGTCCAGCAGATACCGAGAATCGAACACCAGCTGTTTCAGGTAGTTATCTGCTATACTGCTTCTTTTCACATGCCTCTCGCTAATGGCTCATTTACTCTCTGTGTATCCAGTTTTCTCCCGTTAACTCTGATGTACAACATAAGTTGCACCTGCCTTGCTGTTCTCTGGGCTGTGTATGATCCACTTGACTGTGTTCAGGTCGAAACTTAGTCAGTGAGTGTTAGGAAAATGGCGGGTAGTGAAACCCATGACCCAAGCTTCCCTCATCTGGTTTTGGGACAAACAGGTCCTTGGGGTGTTCGGGACTGGCAGCACCAGTTGATCTTCTGTGTGCAGGGCAGCAGTGGGGAACTGCGATTAGCTCTCCCTTAGAACAGTCAACATATGTACAGACACAGTCAAGGAATTTTCCACAATGTTATCAATTCTTTACCTGCGTGTTATACCTCATGGAGGTAGGGAGCTGGAGTTGGGTCTGTATTCAGTCTTTAACTCACCTCCAGTGGGAAATCGATTTTGGTCAAGGTTTTGCTGTGGGTTTCCAGCCCAGCCCTTACTTGGCATGTTGGCATTGACATGGGTGTCTTGTCCCATTCAGGGCACTGTCTCTCGAAACTGGGATAAGGAGCACCTGGCTGCAACATGCCATAGGTAAATGGCAGGCCCAGCTTCTCAGCAATATTGTATAAATCTTCAACAAAAGAATAAAACAGGCAGGTTGGGCACAACTAAGTGCGAGTGTGTCTCTATGCGCTTATATATATGTGGGTGAGTGTGTGTATGTATATGTCTCTGTGTTTATGTCTGTGTGTGTACATGTGTCTGAGCATGTGTGAGTCCATGTGTATGTCTGTGTGTCTTATGTTTGCGCGTGTGCCTCTGTATGTATGCCTGAGTGTGAGTGTGCTTGTATACATGTCTGTGTTTGTATGTGTGTTTGTGTCTGCGTGTGTGTGTGTGTGTGTGTGTGTGTGTGCGTGCGTGCGTGTTTGTGTCTGTGTGTGTTGTGGGGGTGGGGGTGCAAATTTGTGCTGGTTGGGAAGGGTCCATATACAAGATGGTCTTTAGTTGCCACTACCCAGGCGGACAGACGGTCAGTGCCAAGCTCTGCCTCCTGAACCCTGAACCCTGTGCCCAGTTCCCAGCTCCCAGCTCCATCAGCTCCCTGCTGCCCTGGGAAACTGGAAGGAATTGAAACATCCCAGTTTCACATCAACAGCAAAATACTGTGGATGCTGGAGATCTGAAATAAAAACTGAAACTGCTCAGAACCTCAGCAGGTGTGGCAA
This sequence comes from Ginglymostoma cirratum, assembly GCA_024137785.1. Classification (NCBI taxonomy): domain Eukaryota; kingdom Metazoa; phylum Chordata; class Chondrichthyes; order Orectolobiformes; family Ginglymostomatidae; genus Ginglymostoma; species Ginglymostoma cirratum. The sequence continues at coordinate 990,942 of JAHRHZ010000134.1, forward strand.
CATCTATAGAGAGAGACAAAGAGCTAATGTTTCACATCCATCATGAGGGATGGACAAGTGCTCGATTTTATGCTGCTGAAAAAGTGAAAAGGGCCAGGAATAAGAAGAGCAGGTTAGGGTCAGGTTTAGCGTCAGGATTAGGGTTAGGGTCAGTTTCAGAGTTAGGATTAGGGTCAGGATTAGCGTTAGATGTAGGATTAGAGTTACAGTTAACGTTAGAGTCAGGGTTATGGTCAGGGTTAGGGTTAGGGTTAGGGTCGGAGTCAGGGTTAGGGTCAGGGTCAGGGTTAGGGTTAGATTTAGGGTCAGGGTTAGGGTTAGGGTCAGGGTTAGGGTCAGGGTCAGGGTTAGGGTTAGATTTAGGGTCAGGGTTAGGGTCAGAATCAGGGTTAGGGTCAGGGTTAGGGTTAGGGTCAGGGTCAGGGTCAGGATCAGAGTCAGGGTCAGGGTTAGATTTCGGGTCAGGGTCAGGGTTAGGGTTAGATTTAGGGTCAGAGTTAGGGTCAGGGTTAGAGTTAGGGTCAGGGTCAGATCTAGGGTCAGGGTCAGGGTTAGGGTCAGGGTTAGGTTAGAGTTAGGGTCAGGGTCAGGGTTAGGGTCAGGGTTAGGTTAGAGTTAGGGTCAGGGTCAGGGTTAGGGCCGGGGTTAGGTTAGAGTCAGGGTCAGGGTCAGGGTTAGGGTCAGGGTCAGGGTTAGGTTTAGGGTCGTGGTTACCGTCAAGGTTAGGGGTCAAGATTACAGGGCGAGGGAGGTTAAAGATCAATGGTGTCCCAGAACAAAAAGCAAAAGTTGTGGATAAGGGATAAAAGCATATGTCCAGAGCAAGTGTAAAGAGCAGACGAAATATCAGTTTTGACTGAAAACAAAATGCAGACGGGCACTTGGGGGGAAAAGAGAAGAACTTTAAAGGTTCCTACTCTGAAGGTGATGAACTGAACATTGAGTCCTGATGAGCTGCTCCTCCTCCAGTTTCTGTGGAGTTTGTCTGGAACATTGCAGCAGGCCCAGGACAGCAACATGACCATAACAACAAGGTGGCTTATTGAAACGGCAAGTAACTGGGAGGTCATGGTCAACGTTGTGGACTGAGTGGAGGTGACCTCCAAAGCTGTCTGCTTCCTGGGGTGGGCAGTCCACAGGCTGCTTTGGTTAAAAGATCAGTGATAGGGTTGGGAAACCGGCCTCCAAACCAACGTCATCATTTTCAAGCCCCATCTGACTTCTTCTTGATATCAGCACCAGCATTCAACCTGATGTGTCAGATGCTAACCCATTCAATAGGCACTCATATTAATAATTCAGTGTTTCTATCTGTCTGTGTGCTACTGTCAGTCGACTATAAATCCATGCTGGTGTTCCAAATTCCATTTAAAACAAAGATGACTTCACTTCAACTCCTTTTTCTAGCTTTTCTGCTATAGAAGAATGAAAAACAACTAAAACAATGAGAGATAAAAGGTACTGCAGATGCTGGAGAATCTGAGATAACAAGGT
>JAHRHZ010000134.1:992835-1068895 GCA_024137785.1 Ginglymostoma cirratum
ACCTTGTTAAAACAATGAGACTTGTGTCTCAATGCTGTTTATTATGGTGTTTCTAATCAATCTGTTGGGAGCTGGGTGATGTTGGCACCAGTGGCTTATCTATTTGTTTTGCAGGCTGTAGATGACCTGGAGATCAAATACATCAGTTCAGTTCGAAAGGAAGAGGAGATGGTCCTGAGTGCAAAAGCCACACTTCAGACTGTGGTTACAAACAATAGTCACGGTCCACTCAGGTAAGAGTGCATTAACAATGGTCACATTACTATTTGGGACAGTACACGAGTCCTGAGAGATTTGGGGAGTGTGACACATTTGGGAGGAACAAGTGAATTTTTCAATGGGCAATTCGTGAGCAGGAAGGGTGAACCCCTAAAATTCACCAACGATCTTCAAACAGCACCTTCCAAACCCCCGACCACTTCCATTGAGAAGGACAAGGGCAGCGGATGTATGGGAACGCCATCCCCTGCAAGGTCCCATTCAAGTCACTCACCACCCTGACTTACAGTCATTAGAGTCATACAGCACTGAAACAGACCCTTCGGTCCAACAAGTCCATGCCGATCATAATCCCAAACTAAACTAGCCCCACTTGCCTGCATTTGGCCTGTATCCCTCCAAACCTTTCCCATTTATGTACGTATCCACATGTCTTTTAAATGGTATACCTGCATCCACCACTTCCTCTATTAGTTTATTCCACACATGAACCACTCCCTGTCTAAAAAAATTGCCCCTCATAACCTTTTTAAAAGTTTTTCCTCACACCTTAAAAGTATGCCCCCAGTTTTGAACTCTTCCAACACTAGGGAAAGGACCATTGCTATTCACCTTATCTGTGTCTGTCATGATTTTATAAACCTCTATCAGGCCGCCTTGCAACCTCCTATGCTCCAGTGAAAAAAGTCCCAGCCTATCCAGCCTCTCTTTATAACTCATACCCTCCATTCCTGTTAACATCCTGGTAAATCTTTTTGGAACCCTCTCTAATTTAATAATATCCTTCCTATAGCTGAGTGACCAGAACTGCACACGGCACTCCAGAAGAGGCCTAACCAATATTCTGTACAACCTCATTTTGGAAATATGTCGCAGCTCTTTCAAAATTCTGGAAATCCCATCCTAACATCATTGTGGGTGTACCTATAGCATGTGGACTGCACTGGTTCAAGACGGCAGCTCACCACCATCTTCTCAAGGACAACTGGAAATGGACAATAAACGCTGGTGACACCCATGTCCCACAAACGAATAACAAAGAATCAGAGCACCATGTTATCAGTGTACCCACCATCTTCTTATCCATTCCCACTCTCACCGCTACTTTACAACTAGGGTCAGTGTGGAGAGGTATTAGGTCGCCTACCCTTGCCAAATGGAGGTGCACTTTGCAACACCGTTCTAATTTAACAGGAGGTGGGAGTGGTCACTGATAACTGTACAGACCAGCAGTGCCTCCACTTGGAATCCCCCGTGTCAAATGGAAACACCTTTTGTGCAGCTTTGCTTTGCTGAATCCACCCTTCCCCTCGCTGCTCACCATCCAGTTCGATATGATCTCCATCCCCACTACAAGGGTCTGTCACCGTGCCTGAGTGAGATCCCAGACATAGCTGACTGCCTAGCTCCTTGCATGCATGCAGTACTGGCTGTGGCCACTCTTCCTGATGGCATGCCGGTATGCTGGCCCCCAACTGGCCAGCTGCTGATTAAGGCAGCACCTGTAGCCTCATTAAATGACTGTTGCCCAAAATATAAAACTGGGGCAGGTTGGCTATGTGCAACCAGCTCACCCCTAAAATTCACAGAGGCTTGAAATGATCCCACCCTTAGCCATATATTCCAGCCCCCTGGATCCTGAAGCTCTTCGCAACTGAAGGTCCTCACATGAGGTTGGACTCAGTGACTCATTGATGGAATTTGATAACAATTCTCATTGCACTCACAGCAATTCCTCAGCTCAGGATACTTTTTTAATCAGTGACCACTGAACGTTATATCATATATTGTGTTATCATTTAGAGGTAGATCTTGCAGTAAGTATAACAGTGAGACTATTGGTACTCACTGTGGAGTAACAGGAGGGGAGTGTCTGAGGTCCATTCATCCCAGTCCGGTGCAGAGGTACTCAGTTATTGCCTCCTTTCCGAGACAGACTTCACAGGTGGAATGGTGGCTCAGTGGTTAACACTGCTACCTCACAGCCCCATGGACCTGGGTTCAATTCCAGCCTTGGGCAATTGTTGGTGTGGACATTCTCCTCATGTCTGTGTGGGTTTGCTCCAGTTTCCTCCCATAGTCAAAGATGTCCTGGGCTCTTCTATCATTGAGGTTGTGGAGCCTCTTCCTCCAGTTTAATGTCGAATTGCTTATCTTGACTGATGTGACAGGACCTGTAGAGCTGAGATCTGGTCCATTGGTTGTGGGATCACTTAGTGCTGTCTGTCACTTGCTGCTTATTTTTTTAAAATTCATTCATGGGCTGCTGGCATCACTGGCTAGCGCCAGCATTTATTACCCATCCCTAATTGCCCAGAAGGCAGTCAAGAGTCAACCACATTGCTGTGGGCCTGGAGTCACATGTAGGCCAGACCAGGTAAGGATGGCAGGTTCCTTCCCTAAAGGGCATTAGTGAACCAGATGGGTTTTTCCCCCAACAAATGACAATGGAATCATGGCCATCATTAGATTCTTAATTCCAGATATTTATTGAATACAAATTCTACCATCAGCTGTGGTGGGATTCGAACCTGGGTCCCCAGACCATTGTCTGGGTCTCTGGATTAACAGTCCAGTGATAATACCACTGGGCCACTGCCTTCTCCTCTTTGGTATGCACCTAGTTCTGTTTGGGAACTTCATCAAGTTGACATTTTTCTGAAGACGGGTCCAGACCCGAACGTCAGCTTTCCTGCTCCTCTGATGCTGCCTGACCTGCTGTGTTTATCCAGCTCTACACCTCGTTATCTCAGACTCCACCATCGGCAGTTCCTACTGTCTCATTTAGAGGTATGCCTGGTGCTGCTCCTGGCATGCCTTCCTGCGCTCTTCATCAAAACATATAAGATATGTATTTTCATGAGATTATTATTAGAAATTAATGTCAATTCCTGATTCTGAATACCCCTTTATTTCGTTTCTGATAGATACTGCTCAGTGTATGAACCATACAAATGCTTATTGTCCTTGGAAACAGACAATAAGATTGAAGCTACGATCAAGAAAGAGTTCAACCTGAGAATTTATACCAATGAGATTGAGAAACTCCAAACAATGGCTTCGGAACTCTCTTCTCTCCCAGTCCACATCCCATTGAACTTGCTACTGCTTGACGTCTCTGAGTTAAATCAGGTAGGTGTGTCACTTGTTTTGAAAGTCTTGTGGTAGTTATGTAGCAGAGTGAGTCTGTGGTCCTATATTTCCACCGGGATTCTCCCAATCACCTAGTGGCCTGTTTCTTTCAGGAGCCTCCAATCTCATCCTGGGATATTTTGAGCACATTCATACAGCTAACATCGTTAGCATTGAATGAGCTTGGTCATTCTGATGGTCCTTTGAATTGGGAAGTTGCTGTTCTTACTACAGTGGGAAAGCTAAACTGGGACATTTTAGGCTTATTCGCCATCTATTTATAGTTCCGAGTTATGAGGATCTGTTATTTGGGACAGAGCAACTTGACATTTGGACAAACATGAAATCATCAGAGAGAGAACACCAATTTGTAAAAGGATGAACTATACCTGATAAATCTGGTTGAATATTTTGAGATGATTAGCACAGTCAAGACAGGCAGGTATTGGATGGTAATTAGAGGTATCCAGAGTGCATTCCAGACGGGTTCACAATACACAACACATTATTAAACGGAAGTGAGTTAGCACACAACAGAATAGGAACACAAAACAGAATTAACACACAACAGAATAATAACAAAAAACAAAGTTAACAAAAGACAGAGAGATAACAAAAACAGCGTTAAAACAAAACAGAGTTAGCAGACAACGGAGAATTAGCACAAAAAGAGCGTTTATCCACAACAGAGATGTAGTGATTGCAATGAGGTCAGCCAGGTGGATCTCACAGAATAAGAGTTCCCGGATTGAGGTTGTTAACCTGATCCAATCAGGGAGCCCTCACTGACAGATATCAGTAGGAGTCTCAGGGGTTCTGATCACTCTCGGAGCATGTTCTGAGCTAGCTGGATCAGTGTCCTGTACTATGCACGTGTAAATTAAGGGTGACTTGGTGATGGGATACCGGCCTCTTGTGGAATTGTTTCAAGAGAATTAACACAAAACAGAGTTAACACATAGCAGAGAATTGACAAAAATAAATGAATTAACACAGAACAGAGGGTTAACACAGAAGAATGTTAAAAGAAGAGTTAATACAAAATAGGGAATTAAACATAAAATAGAATTAACACAAAACAGTTTAAACACAAAACAGAGAGTTAGCACTCAACAGAAAATTAACATAAAACAGACAGTTAACATCCTGGGAAAAAGACCTTCACTATTCACCCTATCCATGCCCCTCATGATTTTATAAACCTCTATAAGGTCATTCCTCAGCCTCCAGTGCTCCAGGGAAAAAATAGCCCCAGCCTATTCGGCTTGTCCCTGTAGCTCAAACCCTCCAGTCCTGGCAACATCCTTGTAAATCTTTTCTGCTCCCTCTCAAGTTTAACAACACCCTTCCTATAGCTGGGTGACCAGAACTGTACACAGTATTCTAAGAGTGGTCTCACAATGCCCTGTACAGCCATAACATGACGTCCCAACTCCTATACTCAATGCAATGACCATTGAAGGCAAGCATACCAAATGCCTTCTTCACCACCCTGTCTACCTGCAACTCCACTTTCAAGGAACTATGCATCTGCACCCCTAGGGTCTCTTTGTTTGACAACACTTCCCAGGAACCTATCATTAAGTGTATACTGAGAAGTGGAGATCTGAAACTCTCAATAAGTTGTTGAGGCTGGTTTAACTGACATTAGTAAATAATGACTGGGTAAGTGTACTAAAAATTACAGAATAGAGAGTGAAATCGTATTAAGATACAGACCAGGCACAGTCCAATTCAATGGTGAAAAAGTTTAATTGCACGCAAATTTTGATCAAATTAACTATTTCTTCTACGAGGAATTTGTAATACATATTGCCAAGAAAATAATGATCCTACGTGAGTAACAATTGTTAAGATAGTGGGAACTGTTACAACACTGAACTGCTGCCACTAGAACTCAAAGCAGAATAATTCTGGAAACACTGAACAGAATGAAAGGTAGCATTTACAGAGTCGGCCCTGCTGAATGTTTACTCTCGGTGGAGACTAGCTTTTGTTACTAATGGCTGACAGCCTCATTAACCAGGCCAGTTATGGAGAAGTTAAGTGGAAATCAATGCTTTGGAATGCAGAATATGCTTTCACATTTCAAAGTGTTATTTTATAACACGGTCCTCTTAAAAGGTAATAAATATATATAAATGCCTTGTGAAAAGGACATGATCGTTCATAATTTTTTCTGAAAAAGTGAGGTTTTTTACAATTTACAATTAGAAGTATCACTACAATCCTGAAAGGAATCTGCACCTTGCTTTGTACATAGTTGCATAATGTGTCAAGAAGTACAATTTATCTTTCAGTTATTTTATCGGGGTGTTTTATGTAAATGTGTGCCTTGTATAAAAGAAATATAAGGTCGTTGTGCATGTGGGTACCAACAACATAGGTAAGGAAAGGGATGAAGTTCTATAGAGAGAATATAGGAAACTAGGCAGGAGGTTAAAAAGTAGTTCTCAAGGGTAATACTATCTGGACTACTACAGGTGCCACGTGCTAGTGAGAGTAGGAACAGGAGAACAGAGCAGATGAATGCATGGCTGAGGAGCTGGTGTGGGGGGCAAAGATTCACATTTTTGGACCATTGGGATCTCTTCAGGGGTAGAAGTGACCTGAAAAGAGGGATGGGTTCCACCTGAATTGGAAGGGGACCAATACCCTTGTGGGGAAACTTGCTAGTGTTACTTTGGAGGCTTAAACTAGTAAGGAGGTGGGACCAAAGCGAAAGTGAGAAAAAAGAAAAGGCTCAGGCTGGTACAGCAGATAAGGGGAGGAAGTCAAATCATCAAGGCAGACAAAACCTTGGCAGAGAATGAGGTAGGACTGACAACTTAAACTGCATTCACTTAAATGCAAGAGGCCTGACAGGTAAGGCAGGTGAACTTAGGCCACAGTTGAGACATGGAACTGGGGTATCATAGCTATCATAAAAATGTGCTCACAGATGGACAGGATTGGCAGCTTAATGTTCCAGGGTATAGATGTTATAGCAAGGATAGAAAGGGGGGCAAGAGAGGAGGGATAACGTTATGGCTGTACTAAGGGCGGATATTCCTGGGAGATTGTCCACTGAAGTTATTTAGATGGAACTGAGAAATAAGAAAAAGATGATTGCCTTATTGAGATTTTACGATAGGCCCCCCAATAGTCAGCAGGAAATTGAGAAACAAATGTATAAGGAGATCTCAGACATCTGTAAGAAAAACAGGGTTGTAATGGAAGGGGATTTTAACTTTCCAAATATAGACTGAGATTGTCATAGTTAAGGGCTTGGATGGGGAGGAATTTGTTAAGTGTGTACAAGGAAACTTTCTTATTCAGTATGTGGATGTGTCTACCAGAGCATGAGCAATACTTGGTCTTCTGTTGGGAAATAAAGCAGGTCAGTGGGGGAGCACTTTGGGGCAAGTGATTATAATTCTCTTAGTTTTAAAATAGTTTTGGAAAAGGATGGAACTGATCAAAAAATTTAAGTGATAAATTGGAGTAAGGCCAATTTTGAAAGTATTAGACAGGAATTTTCAAAAGTTGGTTGGGAGAGACTATTCGCAGCTAAAGGAATGGTTGGAAAGTAAGAAGCCTTTCAGAAAGAGATAATGAGAGTTCAGAGACAGCACGTTCCTGTTAGTGTGAAGGGCAAGACTAGTAGGTTTAGTTAATGCTGGATGGCCAGAGAAATTGAGGCTGTGGTCAAGAAGAAGCTGGAGGCATCTGTCAGGAATAGTCAGCTGGGATCATATGAATCCCTAGAGGAATGTAAGGGCAGTAGGAGTATATTTAAGGGAAAAATCAGGAGGACACAAAGGGGACATGAGATAGCTTTGACAAATAGAGTTGTGTAGAATCTGAAGAGATTCTATAAACATGTTAAGGGTGAAAGAGTAACTAGGGAGAAAATAGGGTTCCTTAAAGATCAATGTGGCCGTCTGTGTGTGGAGCCAAAGGAGATGGGTGAGATAGAAAATGAATATTTTGCCATCAATATTTACTGTCAAGAAGGACTTGGAAGCTAGGGAACTTGGGAAATAAATAGTAATGTCTTGAAAAGTGTCCACATTACAGAAGAGTGCTGGATGTCTTAAAGTGCATAGAGGTAGATACATCCACGGAACGTGATTAGTTATTTCTCAGAACTTTGTGGGAAGCTAGGGAAGCGATTTATGAGCCTATTGCTGTGATATTTGTGTTATCAACAGCCATGGGTATGGTGCTGGAAGACTGGAGGTTCACTAATTTGGTGCCATTGTTTAAGAAAGGCTGTAAGAAAAAGCCAGGAAACTATAGTTCAGTGAGCCTTACTTCAGTGGTGGATAAGTTGTTGGAGGGGATTCTGAGGGATGGGATTTACATGTACTTGGAAAGGCGAGGACTGATTAGGGATTGTCAGCATGGCTTTGTGCGTGGGAAATTGTGCCTCACTAACTTGATTGAGTTTTTTGAAGATGTGACCAAGAAGATTGATGAAGGCAGAGCAGTAGACATGGTCTATATGGACTTCAGCAAAATGTTCAACAAGGTTCCACGTGGTAGACTGGTTAGCAAGGTTAGGCCACATGGGAGGTAGCCAATTGGATACAAAATCGGCTTAAAGGTAGCAGACAGAGGGCAGTGGTGGAGGGTTGTTTTTCAGACTGAAGGCCACAAGGATCCACTACTTTTTGTCATTTATAAAAATGATTTGCATGTGAATATAGGAGATATGGTTAGTAAGTTTGCTGATGATACCAAAATAGATGGTGTAGTAGACAGTGAAGAAGATTATCTCAGAGTACAATAGAACCTTGATCAGATGGGCCACTGGGCTAAGGAGTGGCAGACAAAGGTGAGGTGCTGCATTTTGGTAAGGCAAACCAGGACAGGACTTATACAATTAATGGTAGGGCCCTGGGAGTGTTGCCAGACAAGGAGACCTTCGGGTGCAGGTGCATAGTTCCTTGAAAGTGGAGGTGCAGGTAGACAGGGTAGTGAAAAACTTGAAGAAATAGACAAAAGCTTACATTTGTCAGTTCTAGTGAACACCTCAAACATTTTACAATCAACAAAATGGTCACTGTTGGAATATAGGAAATTTGGCAGCTTTTTGCACACAGCAAGCTCCCACTAACTGCAAGCATAATGAATGGACTGCTCTTATCCCCATGTTTCTCTAACTCCAGCCAATGGGAATCCACCAGCATAGCTGAACCACTCCAGCGGGAGAGGGCATGCAATTGCGCGATTATTATAACAGAATACGATTGGATTCTTTACAAGTAAGGTCAGGAGAATTTAAAGTGGAGGGCAGGGAAAGGGCTGAGAAACTAAACAGTTACTTTGTGTATACCTTCACAAAATAAGATGCAGGTAATGTCCCAGAAGTGACCGAGGAACGTGTGGAAATGAGGAATTGAATGAAATGAAGATTGGTAACGAGGAATTAGTTTAAAATTTACCTGGATTGAGGTTGATAAAACCTCTGGAGTAGATGGGATTCAGTATGGAGTGATGAAGGAGGTAGGCATGGAGAAAGTTGATGCTTTTCAAAAGTCTGTAAGGTCTGGAAAGGTTTCTGCCAGCTGTAGTCGCAAATGGTATTACACTACTTAAAAAGGGAGAGAAAGAGAGAGAAAGTGGAAAACAACAGAACTGTCAGTTTGACATCAATAGGATGGACAATGTTGGGATCTATTGTAAAGGATGTGATAACAAGACATTTAGAAAAGAATGGCAGAATACGTAGAGTCAATATGGATTCATGAAGGGGAAATCATGCTTGACAAGCCTGTTGAAGGTTTTTGAGGATAATACTTGTAGCATACAAAAAGAAGAACCAATGAATTTGTTGTATTTGGATTTTTGAATGGCTTTTGGTAAGCTTCCACACAGTGGACTAGTAAATCAAATTATTGCACGTGGGACTAGGGGTTAATAAACTGGTATGGATCGAGAATTGGTTAATAGACAAAAAGCAGAGAGTAGGAATCAACAAGTCAACAGGATGGCCGGCTTTGAATAATGGGGTCAGTGTGAGGTCCACGACCGTTCGTAGTCAGTATCAATGATGCGGATGTGGGGACCAAGTGTTGTATCTCCGAATTTACTGATGACTGGCTGGGAATGTAAAATGTGAAGAGAGTGCAAGGATGCTCAAAGAGGACTTGGACAGTCCAGGTGAGAGACGAGGCATCAGATACAGAATTTATAAGCCGAAGGTCAAAGGATCATGGAACTGACGCGAATATATTGAACAAACTAAGATGGCTGTTAAATATTTTGTCAGTTAGAAAGGATTAATGTACAAATTCCAGAATTTCTTTCAAGTCACTGCCTTGACATAACTAAAGGTTTTATCAGTTCCCTCAGTCTACCAGAGGTGACATCCCAGGTCAAACAGTGTATTTTAGGTGTGAGGCCTTGTTTAGAATCTGACTGTGTTTCAACTTGGAGTCAGACTGGTTTTATTTCCAAAGTAGGAATTTATAAAATACGACATTGACTGTCTACAAATTGTGTGCTTTTTGAACAAAATAGAACATACCTGCAATTACAGATCTGCAAATGCAAATTCGCCCTGTAGATTTATTTGTGTGTGTGTGTGTGTGTGTGTTTGTGTGAGTGCATGCGTGAGGGAGAGAAAGAGTGTGTGCGTGTGTGTATGCACGCGCATACTTGTGTGTGTGAGGGAGAGAGTGTGTGCATGTGCGTGTGTGTGTACTGTGTGTGCATGCACGTGCATGTGTCTGTACTTGAGAGAGTGAGCATGTGAGTGTATGCATTTTTGTGTGTGTGTGTGTGTGTGTGTGTGTGTGTGTGTGTGCTTGACAAAGTGAGCATATGAGTGTGTGTATGAGAGAGTGTCTGTGTGAGTGTGTTTGTGTGAGAGAATGTATACGTATGTGTGTGTGTGTGATGGTGTTTAGTGTGGTGGGGTCACCTGTATGCGACATGAATCCAAGATCCCAGCTGAGGCCGTCCTCAACCTTCCTGAAATCAATGAGCAGCTCCTTCCTTTTTCAGACATTGGTAGAGAGATTGTTGTCCTTACACTGTGCTGCTAAGCACGCCAATTCCTTTCTGTACCCTATTGGGTAGGGATGTGCTGTTGCCCGTGATTCTGTTCAACTTCACTTTGTAGTCCATTATGTCGTGTAAGCCTTGCCACAAACAGTGAGAGTCCATGTAGTTAGTCTGGGTTTTAAGCCTAGTTAGGCATTGCCTCTTGGCATTCCTGATGGCCTGGTAAAGGTCGTGTCTGGATTTCTTGTACAGGTCAGGATCTCCTGATTTGAATACCTCAGACCTGGATTTCAGTCAGGAGTGGATCTCCTGGTTCATCCATGGTTTCCAGTTGGGAAATCTTCAGATTAACTTCTTCAGCACGCAGTCATCTACGCACTGACTAATGATGTCTGTAATGGTAGTTGCAATTTATGTACCAATTCCTTTTACCTACATTCCATTGAGAAAAAAGTTCTCGAGGAGAAACATGATACATACTTGGCTAACTAAGGAAGCTATTGATGGTATGAAGTTTAAAATAAAGGACATGGGATACAGCAAAGGTTAATTGTAGGCCAGAAGATTTGAGACATGTTCCCAACCAGCAATGGATGACTGAAAAGAAAGGTGAAAAATAACCATTAAAGGTGAAAGTTAAATTTGACAAGTCTCTTCAACCTTTTTGCCTTCATCTCAGGGTCTGGATAGAAATAGTTGCAAAGATAATGGATACATTGATTGTAATCTTTCATCATTCCCTATGTTCTGGCAAGTTCTTAGCAGGTTGGAAAACAATTTATGTAACACCCCTAGAGACAGAAAGCAGGAATCAGTTAGGTGAGTTAGCTTAATGTCTGTCATTAGAAACATGCTGGAATTCTTCATTAAGCAAACAGTAGTTTGACATTTAGAAAATCATGTTCCAGTCCAGCAGGGTCTGTGGTGTTGAATACAATATATTATCAAAGATTAGCTAACTAACAAGAAACAGAGAGAGGCGATAAATGGGTTATTTCAGATTGGGAAATAATAACAAGTGTGATATCTCAGACCTCAGCCGTTCATGATCTATATTGATGACTGGAATGAAAAGACTGACATGTTTGTTGTCAGCATTGTTGATGATAAATAGATGGGAAGGCAAGTTGCAAGGCATATACAAAGTGTCTGAAAAGACAGGTAAAGCAAGTGAGCAAAGATTTGGCAAGTGGCTCAGTGGTTAGCACCGCTGCCTCACAGCACCAGGGACCTAGGTTCAATTCCAGCATTGGGCAACTGTTTCTGTAGTGTTTCAAAATTTCCCTGTGTCTGTGTGGGTTTCCTCCCACAGTCCAACAATGTGTAGGTTAGGTGGATTGGCCATGCTAAATTTTCCATAGTGTCTGGGAATGTGCAGGCTAGGTGGATGAGCCATGGGATATACAGAGGTGACAGGGATGCTTTTTGGAGGGGTCAGTGTGGACGCAATGGGCTGAATTGCCTGCTTTCACACTGCAGGGATTCTGTAATTCTAGGTGGATTATAATATGGGAAAATGTTAAATTGTCCAGTTTGGGAGGAAGAGTAGGAAAACAGAGGGCAGAATCTTATTGAGATCTGAATGATGTGGACTATGGTAAGATGTGTGGTAGAATGAGGCAACAAAGTCTAACGAGGCCTATCTTGAAGTTGAGATCATCTTGCTCCGTGTTTGATGTTTTTCACAAGTATTGTGTACTGACATTCTCACTGGGTAGCATTGAGATGCCAACTGCTGGTCTTTATTGATTGTTAAATACCTTGTTAACACCACAACTCACCTCCTTATTAGCAACACCCCCATTACAGCAGACTCCATGATAAAGCTCAACACAGGGAAAAACTCGACAAGCGAGGCAGAGTGAGCCCCTTTCAGATTTAGCTCATCTCTTGGTCTGAATGACCTCCATGTTGTATTTGGAATACCAACATCTCAGGACATGCTCCATGGGCACTAGTCATACATACCCCACATTCAGACATTGGCATCTGACAACCTTTAAAAACCCTCATGACACATCTCCAATTCACTTACAGGACAGTTCTGCCCTTCCAAGCTGCATCTGAGGCTGCACCAGCAATTACCATGGTAACTCTACAAAAAGGACTCTGTGCTCAGGGGGACACATCCAGCTCATGGACTCACTCTTCACTCACTGTCAGTGCTCACTCACTCTGAGCCTGACTGGATACTCACAGCATCCCTGCCTAGCCTCACCATTTTGTACTTTCCCCCCACAGCCAGAGACACCAGGTTCATGTTCCTGCTTTCTTATACCAGCTGTTTAGTGCAGGCACAAAGCCAGGGAACTTGTCACAGTTGGCAGCAAGCCTCAGTCAAGTCCAGGGGGATAGTGTTCATTCAGGGATTCCCAGCCAGGGATGGTCTCCGATACCCGTCAAGGGGCTTGGACACGCTCACTGAGCTGATTCGTTAGTTCGCAGACGTTTCATTACCCTGCTGGGTAACATCATCAGTGCAGCCTCTGATGAATTAATGACACACCCAACTCGATCCACAGACATGACATGGAAATTACACACCAAAAAACCCAATTCGTAGACGCAACCAACCGAGAGCGGCAACAGACTTAGAAAGAGCCATTAATATCAGTCAACAAATAACAAGAACCAAAAAAAGACAGACCCTACAAGAAAAACTAGCCAAACTAGCCCACCAAAATGACAACCAAAGATCAGACACATGGATAAGAAACCTCTCAGACAGGACAGTAACAGTCACAGAGAAAGCTGTTCTAATATGTGGACTCAACTACAACCACAAAGATGCTAACAAGACAGAATTCCTAGCCACGCTAGAATCCACATTGAAGACCATTAGCATCAATGAGGAAACACAACAAGCTATAAGACAGACAGCGATCCCAACACTGACCAGAAGAAGTGAACTTAACACTCTCAACACATCCGAAAGGAAGGCCCTAGAAGGACTGAAGAAGGATAAAAACATCACCACCCTACCAGCGGACAAAGGGCACATGACAGTAATACTAAACAAAGGGGACTACCTCACTAAAGCACAGATGCTACTGGCAAACACGAATACATACTGGCAAGTACAAATAGACCCAGCACTGCAACTGGGTAATAAAATAATCAACACACTAAAGAGACTGAAACAGACCAGACAAATCAACAAAGCTGACTACCTAGGGACAAACACCCCCCAGTTCTACAGCCTCCCGAAGGTACACAAACCGGAAGTACCCCTCAGACCCATAGTCTCCCTCCCAGGCACACCAACACATAGATTAGTCAATGAGTTACATCGAAGACTAAAGCACCTCGTCAGCAAGTCACCCCACTCAATCCACTCAGCCCAGGTGTTCCTCAAATCCATCAAAGACATAAGAATAGACGAGGATGAGACGATGTGTCCTTTGACGTTACTGCCCTATTCACATCAATCAACATGCCACTGGCAAGAGAAACGCAAGCAACACTTCTAAAAGAACAAGACCCAAGTGACACCATCTCCACAGACAACATGCTACAGGACCTATGCCTCACGACCCACTTTACCTTTAATGGCCACATCTATGAACAAATCAATGGGACGCCCATGGGGTCACCGATCTCTGGACTAATAGCAGAAGCGTTGATGCAGAAACTTGAAAGTACAGCCCTTCCGCTCATCCAACCGAAACTATGAATCCAATACGTGGATGACACCTTTGTCATCATCAAACGGACTAAACTAGAGGAGACACATCAACTTTTAAATAACACTGTCACTGGCATCAAATTCACCAGGGAAGAAGAAAAGAACGAACAGCTCCCATTCCTGGATGTCATGGTAGAACGCAGGGCCAACGGGAATTTCTGACAAAGGTACACAGAAAGGCCACACACACGGATCAAATCCTGAATTTCAGCAGTCACCACCCCAACACCCACAAATGGAGTTGCGTGAAAACACTATTTAAACAAGCGACAACACACTGCAGCAACCTGGAACTACGCCAAAACGAAGAAGAATACCTCTACCAAGTGTTTAAGGACAACAGACACCCAAACAGCTGGATTCGACGATGCCTGTCACACAAACAACAGGAAGGCACACTACACCCGACACACTCGTCACGTTACCATACATCAAGAACATATTCAAACTGGCCACAAGACCATTGGGCATCAGAATAGCACACAAACCTATGTCAACCCTATGCCAACTGCTAACTCGAACCAAAGACCTCTTACCCACTATGGACAGAACCAACGTAATATACAAAATTCCATGCAAGGACTGCAACAAACATTACATTAGACAGATGGGAAGAAAACTGGTCACCAGGGTACATGAACACCAACTAGCAACAAAAAGACACGACCAATACTCACTCATCTCCATACACACAGACAAGGAGAAGCACCAGTTTGATTGGGACAACATCAGGATTCTAGGACAGGCCAAACAGAGACAAACACAGGAATTCGTAGAGGCCTGGTTGTCCACCAAGAAGGTCATCAATAAACATGTAGAATTGGACCCCATATGTACACCACTGCGAAGAAAAACTGAAAGTGAGGTAATCAACTCCAATGGACCCCAGAGTTTAAATAGCAGGAGGGAAAACACAACAGCATTTCATCAGAGGTTGGTCTGATGATGTTACACAGCAGGGTAATGAAACGTCTGCGAACTAGCGAACCAGCTCAGTGAGCGAACCAACCGCAGTATCCACAACCCGAGGTACAAATCTACTCAAGAACTTTGGGCTTGGACACAGTCAACCACTCAGGGTAGTACAGCCAGGATCCTCTCCCCAGAATGGATGAGGACTGGATGGTGGTCAGCACCCCATCCATCTTGACTCTTTCTGCTCCTTTCCTCCGGCAATAAGAGAGAGGCAGGGGTTACAGGAGATGATAGTGAGTGGCACAGCTACTACTGTTGGTGCAGGTGGGGAGGTGTCCCGAGTGAGTGAGTTGGTAGCTCAGAGGGCCTGAGGGCTAGTGGTGCAGAGGATTTGGATGGAAGGGGGTGAATGAGGGGAAGATGCTGTAGTTAGTAATGAGAGTGGTAGAGCATGAGCCTTGGTACATTAGCTTTGGTGGGGGTAGTCACAGAGGGAGGGTAAGTTTTTGGTGAGAAGGTGGTGGCACTCAGACTGGCAGAGTGGGGAAGGTCATTTACCTTCTTTTATAAAGCGCTAGGTATTCCCCCAGATAGCTGAGAATACCATGACCTGGGTGGCAACCTCAGACCAGGGCAGGCATTGGTCTGGTAGCATGTCCTCCATTGCTGTTCCTGAGGGACGGGGCAAGTCTTATATCTTTCACAATCATGTCCAGAACTGTGCTGCAAAATGGGGCACCGACTCCCCACCCTGTATGCCATGTCTCGGGCAGATATCAGGAACTGTGCAGGGCAGCTCCAGACTGGCAGTGCTTCCAAGTACACCACAAAATTTTTAAGATGGTGTGGGCACAAGGAATGTTAGTTGAACTCTGGGTTATCTGCTGAGCGGCACATTGTTACAGGAATATGACATTCCATTTAAGTGGAATGAGCTGCCAGAGGAAGTGGTAGAGGCGAGCACAATTGCAATATTTAAAGGACATTTGGACAAGTACATGGATGGGAATGGATTAGAGTAATATGGGACTAGTTCAGTTAAGGTAGCCTGGTCAGCACGGTTGAGTTGGGCCAAAGGATCTATTTCTGTGCTGTATGAATCATTGCTGGGGTAGGCATGGGCTAGCTCCCCACAACTTGCATGAGGTCAAAGCAGTTTCTCAAGGATACATGATCCACAGCTCCTCAGAAGAGTTATGACTGTATGCAAGAACCTTTTGGTAGATGAGGTCAAAAGATCCCACTCACATTCCCCTAGGTAACCCATGCCCCCTACCTGCACCCAGTGGCTCCTCATATCCTCCATGTCATTTCACCTCCATGCCCATTCACCCATAACTCCCTTTGGACAAAAAAAAACCCTGGATCAACAATAGCATCCTTAAACAACAGCCATTCATAACCACTGCAGCAAAAAGCTGCTGTCACCACAACCCTATAAATATGTCAGCTATTTAAAGTATCAATAGCAGAAACTATAAGCACATGATGCTTTTATTTTGTGTAAATAAACACTAAGCTGGTGTCAAAATAGATCCGAGAGAAAAAAAGATTGTAAACCTATTGATGAAGCAGTTTCTCCTCTCTGTGCTCTTTATGAACAAACTATTGGACCTATGTACCCTCAGCCAAGCTTCAATATGCATTCAACAGCTGCAATGATATAGCACCTTTATTGTTCACAGCTGCCTTGCGTGAGCATTATCAAGCAGATATTCGGTGAAAGAGGCAAGATGGTGGCAGGGTAAGTCGCTCCATTCAGAGCACCACTCTGTTTGCCCGTTCTCTTTCACTTTCTTTCTTTGGCCTTCCTTTTTTTCCTCCCTTCTTCACTCTCCCTCTGCAGTAAATCTGTCTCGCCCACCACCCCTTTTAACTACCTACATTAGGCTTTGGGAAGGAGCTGAGTCATGAGGGGGAACCAAGTGAGAGGGGGCCGGTGAGGTAGTGGTGAGAGGGGGCCGGTGAAGTAGTGGGGGTGAGAGGGGACAGTAAGGTAACAGTGGTGAGAGGGGGCCGGTGAGGTAGTAGGGGTGAGAGGGGGCCGGTGAGGTAGTGATGAGAGGGGGTCAGTGAGGTAGTGGTGAGAGGGGGCCGGTGAGATAGTGGGGGTGGGAGGGGGCTGGTGAGGTAGCGGGGGTGAGACGGGTCCGGTGAGGTAGCTGGGGTGGGAGGGGGCCGGTGAGGTAGCGGGGGTGAGACGGGTCCGGTGAGGTAGCGGGGATGAGAGGGGGCCGGTGAGGTAGCGGGGGTGAGATGCGGCCGGTGAGGTAGCGGGGGTGAGATGCGGCCGATGAGGGAGTGGGGGTGAGATGGGGCCGGTGAGGCAGCTCAGAGCGGGACTCTGATGGAGGCATGGGGAGGCCTGGAAAGCTCGGAGCAGGACTGCGGCAGTGGAAAGGAAAGTTGGACTCTCCTAATTTATCTTTTTTCCCCTTATATTATTCTAATTTAATGTGAATGGTGCTGTGTATGTACAACGATGTACACACTTTTCACTGCATTTTTACATTGAATGCACATGACAATAAATGATTCAATGAGAGGTAAACTTTACAGAGTATCTTACTCTGTGAGAGATGTGGTGAGGCAGAGAGATTTAAGAAGAACTTAGAGGCAAAGTAATGAGGCATAGCCACCATTGGTGGAGCAGTTATAATCGGTGATGAACAAGAGGTCAAAGCTAGAAGTGGCAGGATCTGATGGGATTTAGGGCTGCAGGAGGCTACACAGATGGTGGAGTATGAGGTGACACAGGGATGTGAAAATAACGTCGAGGCCTTGGGGATCAGAAAGCCAGTGTTCAATCATCAACACAGGTCTGCTGGGTGAACAGAACTCGGTGTGAGGGGGGATTTGGGCAACAGATTTTTGGGTAAGTTGAAGTTTATAGTGTACCAGGGTTTCTGGTAAAGTGTTACTATTCCAACACATTATCTATATAACAGCAAGCACCAAGCAGATAGCCAGTCAGGCCCAGATTTTCCTGAACACCTGGCACAGATGTGGAGGAGGAGGTGGCAGTATTGACACAATTCTCAAAGAAACCTCCTCTTTCTCCTCCAAAGGAGGCCACTGAGAGTTTTATTTAAAACTCCCCTCAAATTCCCTGACCTGAGCTTGCCTCTCTGCCCCCAAACCCCAATGAGGACCTATTTGGATCCTTCTGAAAGCTACTATACCTCATCCGAGTGGACCTACTGTACTCCATCATCAGCCAAATCCAGTGTGAAGCAGGTCATTAGAAACCTCCAGCAATTTCCACAGTGTACTTTAGATTTGGTTTAATGGTTTACGCTGAGGCTGTGAATGGAAGTGATTGTATTGGGCTGTCGGGAGAAGAGGAGAGTAGCTCTGACTGATCTTTGCTCCCAGCCAGCATCACTGAGAGAGATTTGTAGGCAATTGTGAGAGTCTGCTGCACATAGGCCAGGTGATGCGTTTCCCTGCGTGCATCTCACAGTCAGACAGTAAATACATCATTGTCTGTGAAACACGTTGAGATGTCTGGGAGAGGTTATGAAAGGTGCTGTAAAAATTCAACTCTTTCTTCATTAAACATTTACACGGTATCAGAAATGTAACAACGAATGAGCTCAGCCCCAGTGTTGAAATACCTGGTTCAGTCATACAAACATCCAATTTAATTCCTCCCACTTGTATTCTTTCACACCTTTCAGGCAAATCCATTGATGCCGATAATTTATTGCTGCCATTGCAGTGGAGAGGAATGTATAACAGTCAAACAAGTGAACAACAAGTCACATGTAATCCTGTATATAGGTTAAAAATGATAAATTACAGTGGAGTCTCATTAGAGAAACAGAGACTGTGCTTCCTGCAGTAAATTTCAGTTCCAAAAGCCAAAAACACAGCCAGATATATCATAATTTTGTGTAAGCAGTGGAGTATTAGAGATGCAACCTTCCTGCATCAAGTATTAATGTGCCTGTCAATATGCATAATTTTGATATATTAAAAGAGCTAATACCTTTTGGAACATTTGTATAATTTTGTACTTTAATGATATCTGAGGTTCAGTGTTGTGTAAATAAAATGTCCTCCAGAAGGATGGTACTCTAGCTCCCAAACGAACTAACTGGATCTGCAGAGCCAATTAAAAATCTTATTAAAATATCCTCAAAGTGATGGAGGTCTCACACCTCAATTCAAAGGGGCACCTTGAATGTCTGAATTGTTAATAATCTTCGTGGTCGTAATTGAATGTCACAAAACCTGAATATATTATCTTCAGAAGTAAGGTCAGAAATGGATTGCAGACTGCACTGCAGTCTGGGTTTAGTTCTGAATAATTTTATTGATAATATACTTGGTCTTTTTGGATCTAAATCAATCTCACCAGTCTCCAGACGTTAAGTCCTGTTCACTGATATCCACCCCTTCCTGTGGGATAGCGAGGGACGCGTTGGCTTCAGCAGTTCCAAACCTCAGGGATGGAGACAGAGAGCTAGTCTGACAATGTTCAAATTGGAAATTGGGAGTGATGTGGAAGATTCAGTTTGAGATTGTGACAAATCATGTGACTCTCCTCACATGGAGACTGAAGGTGTTTAATGGTTTCCGTTTCACAGTGGCTGATCAATCGTACACAACAACTAGCTCATATCATAATTAACAAAGTTATCAGTGTGTCTGAGAAGTTTAATCGCAGGATCTGCCAGGAGTACGACAGCATCATGAGGAAAATAACAAGCAAAACAGTCTCCACTCATAAACTGGTCCAGGTGCAGAACTACGTGGATACACTGAGGGGCCGTGAAATGCTTCAGCTCAAGGTATCTTCACTATCCTTCTTGACACGTGTGAAATGTTAATGAAGACAGGCATTGCAAGTGCAAACTGCCTGAATGTGTCTGGATTTTAGCACAGTTGTAAAAGCTTTTGCCTATGGTGAAAGATGCAGAATAAGATTCTTTTCATAAATTCTGTGATGTTGCAAAGTGGATTTTCAAATTTGTCACAATTGCTCTGTCTTCATTCCCTGATGTTTAATTTTGTGCAGGGTCTGTAGCTGGTTGATTGAACGCCACTGTGATGTTTCACTAATAAGAATACCTGTAAGGGCAGCAGTGTGACATGATCCAGCAGGGACTGTGTGAAATCGACTATGGATTGGGTTTGTGGGTGGAGGGGGTGTGACACACATGACAAACTGCCATGTTAATATCTCCTTTGAAATTAAACATGAGCACACTGATGCCTTTTAATTCCTGCCATGAGCTGAGCGGGATTGAAGGAATGAAGTTAGGCTGCTGATGAGTTGAAATTAGTCATCAACATGGATTTGCAGAATGTATGCAGGCTCTGCCCTTGATTCTGTGCAGCCCTTGTTAATTTCTCTCTGTAATGTAGGATGTACAAAAGCACAAAGCTTTTATATATTGTTAGAAGCTATCCATTCAGTGTGCATTGTGATGCCAAAGCACACAAATAGCTGGAATCAATGGAAAAATCCACCAGGTTATATGTGTGCTCAATGGCTCTCTGGATATTAATGGGTTTGCGATCTTTTCAACTTTGTTGCATCTTTATGGTGTGATGTCACTAGTATTTGAATGTTTGGAGGTGGGGAAAGGCTCATGGACTCTGGATTGGGAACAACATCACGAGTCTGGTGTCATCTTATACAGGACAAGCTGGCTCTAGCAGCTGAGAATCTCCTGTTCCTTACGGACTACGCCTCGCTTTCCAAGAAAGACATTACCCTGAACGGCAACACCTTCTCATGGCCAGAGAGGATCAGCCCACTCATTAGAAACAGGTCTGTTTAAAAACTTTGTTGTTTCCCAGAGAACAAGGGCTCTTTAAAATAAAAACCAAAAGAACTGCGGATGCTGTTATCAGGAACAAAAACAAGAAGTTGCTGGAAAAGCTCAGCAGGTTTGGCAGCATTCATGAAGAAAAAATCAGAGTTAACATTTCAGGTTCGGTGACCCTTCCTCAGAACAGTTCTGAGGAAGGGTCGCCGGACCCGAAACGTTAACTCTGATTTCTTTTCTTCACAGATGCTGCCAGACCTGCTGAGCTTTTTCAGCAACTTCTGTTTTTATTCACCACACAGAAGCTGAGGAGACCATTTACACTAGATTCTGCACATTTTTCTCAAATGTCAGACGATCAGCAATCTTAACTTTAACTCTTAAAGTCCTATACAATCAGCTTGTGAGAATTACCCTTTACAAGATGATGATCAACTCTATTTTTTAATAATTTCAATCTTTTATTGGTAGGACATACTGATACACTGACATTTTCTCTTTGAAGTAATGTGTGTGGTTGGATCTATGTTAACTTTAACATTTTTTCAGTTAACAGTCTTTTCTAGAGTGACTGGCAGTGCCTTCAGGTCCCTGGGCTGTAAAAAGCTCCAGAATTCACTCCTGAAATGTAGATGTAGAGTCCTTGTGTATATTTGAGGCTGAGATAGATTCTTAATCGACAGGGGAATCGAGGGATACAGGGAGAATGCAGGAAAGTGGAAACGAGGATCAGCCATGATCCTATTGAATGGTGACGCAGGGCCGAGGGGCCACATGGCCTGTTCCTGTTTCTTATGGTTTAAATCTCACAAGCTGTCTCGCTTTCTTTCCTCCTTAGTGTTACTCCATAACTTATCTCTCCTACCAAGATTTTGTTCACCCATCTTAACATCTCCTCATGCAGCTGTGTGTCAAATCTTGTTTGGTACTCTGTTCGGTGATGCCCCTTAGGAAATGTCACTACCCTGAAGGTGATATATAAATGCCAGTTGTTGTTTCTTTGTCTGACAGCTGAGGTGAAATGATTGAAGTCCACTTTATTCACAAACATTACTGAGAGTCCGCATCATTTCCACGCTGAGGAGCAGTTAATTTTGCTTTTTCCCTTCCCTTCGCCTTTAGTGAAATGCGTTTGCAGAGAGAACATGATATGGCAGTTTCCAACTTGGTTGACTGGCAGAATGATTTCACAAAGCGCATAGCGGAAACAGCAGCCTCAGTGAAGAAATTTCAAAAGAAGGATCACATGTCTGAGGCACAGCAGTATGTGACGGAGCTGGAAGACATCAATAGGCGACTAGAGCAGTTCACAGAAGAGGTAAGCCAGCAGCTTGAGCTTAGCTCCTTGTCAGGTTCTGCTTTAGGAAACTCTGCAACTTTCCACAAAGCTGAATAACTACTGAGGAAAGAGGAAGAAACTGAGGTTATGGTGAGATCTTGTTGCTTATGTCAACTCTATCCTTAAATATTCTGAGTTCTGTTTATTACGAGTTGTTAATTAAGTCAGAAGACATTCTCTGATCATTTCCCTATAATTATATTGAATGAAAATTCGCTGTACATTACATTTGTTAATGACAGAAAGGCACATAGCCAAGGTTCTTTGCTGTTTGATGTTAGAATTAGCAGAACAAGCAAGTAACAGGATGGAGTTCAAAAATGTTTCTGTGATTAAATATACTGGAGCTCCATGAAACAGAGTCTTCATAGAATAGATAGAATCCCTACAGTGTGGAAACAGGCCATTCGGCCCAACAAGTCCACACCACACCCTCTGAAGAGCATTCCATCCCAACTCATTCCTCTTATGCCTGCATTTCCCCATGTCTAACCCATCTAACCTAAACATCTCTGGACACTACAGGCAATTTATCATGGCCAATCCACCTACCCTGCACATCTTTGGACCATGGGAGGAAACCCGAGCACCTGGAGAAAACCCATGCAGACACAGGGAAGATGTGCAAACTCCACACAGACAATCACCCACGGGTAGAATCAAACCTGGGTCCCTGGTGCTGTGAGGCAGTGGTGCTAACCACTGAGCCACCATGCCAGTCTTAAAAAGGCACGAGAGAGAGGGAGAGAAAAATGTGACAGAGAGAAAAAGAATCTGGAGCCTTTAAACTGAGAGAAAGAGAGAAAGTGAGAGAGAGAGGTTACCAAATTAATATGATAAGGGTAGGATGAATATACTTTAATTAAATACAATAATTAGTTAAGACAATAATTGATTACTTAATTAAGACATAGTGTAGATGGCAGAGAAGATGATGTATTGTGACTACAGTACATAGGAGCTATTGGGTGACCAGGATAAACCCATCTGCAGTCAGTGGCTGCAACTTGAGGAGCTTTAGCCCAGAGTTGATGAGCTGGAAACTAAGCCACAGACACTCTACGCCATATCAGAGACGTCTAGAGAAATTTGGACATTTTGTGTCAGGTAACCATCACAAGTCCTAGGATAGGGTCTTCTGAATTTGTCAGTGGTCAGGGATGGGTAGGTGTCACTGTTAGTGAGACATGTATAGAGACTCGCAGCTCAAAGGCGAGGAGTCTCAGCCCTTTGCACTTGGTCAAAATGTTCCTGGTTCTTGCAGGCTGTGGGGATGAAAACTTTCATTCACATTCAGGTTGTACGAGCCAAACTTGCAATGATGCTAGAAGTTTGAGAGGTGCATAGGAAAATAATAGTGGTGTTAGGAGACTGTATATTCAGGGAGGGTTAACACTTTTACCTGCTTTGGAAGGATATTGTGAAATTTGTAAGGGTGCAGAAAAGATTTATAAGGATGTTGCAGGGGTTGGAGGGTTTGAGCTATAGGGAGAGGTTGAATAGGCTGGGACTATTTTCCCTGGAGCGTCAGAGGCTGAGGGGTGACCTCATAGAGATTTATAAAACCATGAGGGGCGTGGATAGAGTGAATAGCCAAGGTCTTTTTCCCAGGGTGGGGGAGTCCACAACTAGAGGGCATAGGTTTGAGATGAGAGAGGAAAGATTTAAAAGGCAACCAGGGGCAACATTTTCACACTGAACACGAACTGTGTATGGAATGAGCTGCCAGAGGATGTCATGGAGACTGATACAATTACAACATTTAAAAGGCATCTGGATGGGTATATGATTAGGAAGGGTTTAGGAGGGATATTGGCCAAATGCTGGCAAATGGGACTAGGTTTATTTAGGATATCTGGTCGGCATGGACGAGTTGGACTGAAAGATCTGTTTTCATGCTGTACAGCTCTATCGTGCAATGACTCTGTGCTACCGAGGGCAAGTGCCTACATGGATGTGTTGCCTCCCTCTGTCCTTAGCGGAGAGGGGTTGTCTCCAGTGGTCATGATCCATATAGGTGGCACAAACATAAGTAAGGCTAGGAAAGAGATTCTGTTGATGCAATATGAGCAGCTAAAAGCTACATTAGAAAGTAGAACCTTAAAGGTAATAATTTATGGAGAAGTATTGTGAGCAAACTGGAACAAGAACAGAAATTGCTGGGAAAACTCAACAGGTCTGGAAGCATCTATGGAGAGAAAGCAGAGTTAATGTTTCAGGACCAGTGATCCTTCTTCAGAACTGACTGTAGCTAAGAAAAGGTTGGCAAATATGCTAGAGAAGGGGTGGGAGGAGGGGCATGGAGTAAATGATGGTTGGAGATGGAGCCCAGAGAGAGACAAAAACAATTGGTCAGACCAAGGAGTGAGTAAAGGTCAGGCCGATGGGTATCAATAGCTGCTAATGGGGACTACTGGTAGCTGACAATGGGTTGTTGTGTTGAAGGCCCATGTGATGACATGGTTTGGTGTGTTGGGAGTTGGAGTAAGGACATGGGAGAGGGTGCTGAGGACTTAGAAGTGTTGAACTCAATATTTTCTGTAGAAGGGTCTAGGTCCGAAACGTCAGCTTTCCTGCTCCTCTGATGCTGCTTGGCCTGCTGTGTTCATCCAGCTCTACACCTTGTTATCTTGAACTCAATAATCCTGCTGGTGATGGCGGAAATGATGGCTAATGATCGTTTGGATGTGGATGGGGGTGGTAAGGATGAGGGGAACCCTACTGCTGGAAGACAAGCAATGTTCCATGTACCCCACAAAGAGACAGGCATAAGTGGGGCCAATGCAGGTACCCATAGCAATACGGAGATAGCAAGAACTGCAGATGCTGGAGTCAGAGTCAATACCATATGGAGCTGGAAGAACACAGCAGGTCAGACGGCATCAGAGGAGCAGGAGAATTGACTTTTCGGATTTATACCCTTCATCCGGCCTTCCTCTGCTCCTTTGATGACTGTATCAGCGCTGCCTTGTGCTCCCATGAGGAGCTTGAACAGTTCATCAACTTTACTACCACCTTTCACCCCAACATCAAATTTATCCAGACCATCTCCAATACCTCCCTCTCCTTCCTGGACCTCTCAGTGTCCATCTCCGGTAACTGTCTCAGTACTGACATCATTTCAAACCCACCAACTCCCACAGCTACCTGGACTACACCTTCTCTCACCCACCTTCATGCAAGAATGTGATCCCCTACTCTAAATTCCTCCGCCTCTGCCGCATCTGCTCCCAAGATGGAGCGTTCTACGCCTGAACCTCACAGAAGAGTACTGACGAAGGGTGTAAGCCCAAAAAATCGACTTTCCTGCCTCCTCTGATGCTACCTGACCTGCTGTGTTCCTCCAGCTCCACACTGTGTTGACGCATAGCCACACCTTTGATCTGAAGAAAGTGAAAAGAGTTAAAAGAGAAGTATTTATATGCCAAATCCTATTCAGTTTCTGGTCAATGGTGACACCCAGGAAGTTGAAAGTGATAGATTCAGTGATGGTAATGACACTGAATGTCAAGGAGTGCTAGTTAGATTCTCTGTTGTTGGAGATGGTCATTATCTGGCATTTGTGTAGCACACGTTTTAGTTGCCAAATGTCAGCCTAAGCCTGGATATTGTCCAGATCTTGTTACATTTGAACATGGAAGCTTCAGTATCTAAGGAGTCCTGAATGGTGCTGAACATTGTTCAATCATTGGCGAACTTATGATGGATGGAAGGTCATTGATGAAGCAGCTGAAGATGGTTGTGCCAAAGACGCTACCCTGAGGAACTCCTGCAGAGATGTCCTGGAGCTGAGATGACTGACCTCCAACAACCACAACCATCTTCCTATGTGTCAGGTATGACTCTAACTAGTGGAGAGTTTGCTCCCTGATACCCACTGATTCCAATTTTGCCACAGCTCTCCTTGATGTCACACTCAGTTGAATGCAGCCTTGATGTCAATGGCTATCACTCTCACCTCACCTCTGGAATTCCGCTGTTTTGTCCATGTTTGAATCAAGGCTGTAATGAGATCAGGAGCTGAGTGGCCCCGGAGGAACCCAATCTGGACATCACTGAGCAGGTTATTTCTGAACAGGTGCTGCCTGATAGCACTGTTAATGACACATTCCATCACTTTCCTGATGATTGAGAGTACCAATGGAGTCGGAATTGGCTGGGTTGGATTTTCCCGCTTTTTATGTACAGGACATATCTGAGAAATTCTCCACATTGTCTGGTAGACACATTAACTGTACTGGAACAGCTTGGCTAGGGGTGCGGCAAGTTCTGGAGCACAAGTCTTCAGTACTATTGCTGGAATGTTGTCAGGGCACATTATTTTACAGAATCCAGTGACTCCAATTGTTTCTTGATATCATGTGGAGTGAATTGAATTGGTTGAAGACTGATATCTGTAATATTGGGGACCACTAGAGGAGGCCGAGATGGATCATCCACCCGGCACTTCTGGCTGAAGATTGCTGCGAATGATCCAACCTTACCTTTTGCACTGATGTGCTGGGTTCATCCATCATTGAGGATGGGGCTATTTGTGGAGCCTCCTCCTTCGGTGAGTTGTTTGATTGCCCACCTCCATTCTGAACTGTTGGTTGTGGGGACTTTTGAGAAAGATTCAGTGATAATGTTGTCTCTAAGATGCATGGCTGCTCTGAACAAACTAGAGTTCTTTGAGGAAGCAACAAACAGCATGAACTAAGGGGAACTTGTGAATATGCTTTACTTGGATTTCCAGAAGGCATTTGTCAAGAAGCCATACCAAAGCTTACAATAAAAAATAAATGCTCATTCCATCAGGGGTAACATCTTAGCAAACATAGATGAGGAAAAGGGAATGGAATATAAAGATAGAGATATTTTATTACAGCTGTAGAGGGTATTGGTGAGGTCACATTTGGAATACCATGTGTTGTTTTAGTCTAGAGACGGCTACTTGACTGATTCCTAAGATGAATGAGTTATCTTGTGAGGAAAGGTTGGACAGTTTGAGCCTGTGTCCGCTGATGTTGAGAAGAATAAGTGATGATCTTCTTGAAGCACTTAAGGTTGTGAGGGGTCTTGACAGGATGAATGCTGAGATGATAGGGAGAGACCGGAACTAGGGGAGATTAGTGTAAAACAAGGTGATTCCCATTTAAGATGGAGACAGGAGAAGTTTATTGTTCTCCCTGAGGGTCTTCAGTCTGAAGAATCCTTTTCCTAAAGAGTGGTGAGGACATGGACATTGCGTGTTTTGTGTTTGTTTTAGATCAGCCTGCCTCTTTGTGGAGCAAGTGGAACTTGAAGACAGGGGCCTTCTGGTTCAAAGCTACCACATGAGCTCCAGATAAATTCTTGACTTTTGTTGTTATAAAAACAACCTGGTCAGAAACATTTCTGAAGCAGGTGGGTTGCCACCTTGAACCTGGGCTTCCTGGCTCAGAGGTCAGGCACTACCACAAGAGCTGCAGATTGAGTGTTGATTTTTTTTTTTTCCTCCTTTAACCTATCTTTCTAATCAACCTGTTCAGAGATGTTACTGTACATCTCTGGTGCAGGTAGGACTTGAACCTGGTCCTCCCTGTCCAGGGGTAGGGACACAACCACTGTGCCACAAATCAATTGCTGATTGATAAGGGAGTTGAAGGTATCAGGTGAATGTGAAGTTGAGGCAGTTTGATCATCCGTGATCTTATTAAGTGGCAGAAGGAGGTTCGAGGGACTGAGAGGCCTACTCCTGCTCCTAATTTGTGTGTTGATATGATTATAAACCTTAATTTATATTTGGCAAATACAGTTGGTTATATTAAAAACCAAACGCACTTCAGATGCTGTAAATCAGGAACAAGAACAGAAGTTGCTGGAAGAGCTGGTTATATCTTGTTTCAATTGAATACCCGGTTGGTCATCTACATTTGCTTGACTGATATCAGTGTCTCCAGGGTGTAGTTTCTTTTATTATAGAGACTATTTTGGATTGACCGTGCCACTTACCCTTGTGTCAGGGTGTGACAATTTGCTCTTTTCTTCGTTCAGAAAGCCCAGATCAACAACGAAGAGGTTCTGCTGGAGACAGGACACATTAGCCCCTACCATCAAATCCAGAATGTTATCAGTGCTAAGGAACCCTTCGAGAAGTTGTGGAAAACTGCTGTGCAGTTTAACTTGCTCTCTGACAAGTGGATGTATGGCCCCTTGTTACAAGTCAATGCTGAGGATGTGGAACATGAGGTTAGAAATACGCCACTCTTTTAAACACAGAAGGCAAAATTCTCCTTTAACCATAGATCTATCACATTGCAATATTTCATGGATAATTAAAAATATAAACATGAGATTTTTTTTGAAAAGAGTATATTAGAATGATTGCTGGACTTTAATTTAAAAATATTGCCTGCTTTAAAATTTGATGGTTTAAGATTGAAAGTCTGTGTGATTAAAATGTGTTAAAATAATGTTATATCTTGCAGTGAACTCAATTCCAGTTATTTTTAGCTTCCTAGAAACATTAAAAGCATGAGAGTTAATCTATTCATCTTGAACTTAGTGGTTTAAAAGATCTTTCCTGCTCTGAACTGTTTCCATCAGGTGCAAAACTTATGGAGGGTTAGCTACAAGTTAACCAAGGTCTTCAGTCACCCAGATTTACATGGGCCTTTCAAAGTTGCCACAACCATCAAAACAAAGCTGGAAAAGTTCAAAATCAATATGCCTCTTATCAATGCCCTCTGCACCCCAGGGATTAAACCATGCCACTGGAGTTTGATGAGCCAAAAGGTAGGCAGATCATTTTAAGGACGCAGTATTTTTTTAACTCACAGGATGAGGATGTCGCTGACCAGGCAGCATTTATTGCCCATCCCTCATTGTCCAGAGGGCAGTTAAGAATCAACCACATTGCTGTGGGTCTGGAGTCATGTGTAAGACAGCCCACGTAAGGATGGCAGTTTCCTTCCCTAAAGGACATGAGTGAACCAGATGGGTTTTTACAACAATCGATAATGGATTTGTTGTCATCATTAGACTCTTAATTCCAGATTCTTTATTGAATTCAAATTCCACCACCTGCCATGGCAGGATTTAAACCTGGGTCCCCAGAGCACTCGCTAAGTTTCTGGAGTAACAGATTAATTTCTGACTGATTGTGGAAGAAATCAGTGCAATTATGTTGGAAGTGAGAACATTGTAAAAGTCAGCCTATATTGGCAGGCAGTGGTGTAGTTGTCAATTGTCTAGTTATCCAGATTCCCCTGGATAATGCTCTGGGGAACAGGAGTTTGAATCCTATCATGGCACTTGGTGAACTTAGACTTCAGTAGCTATCAGGAATTAAAAGCTTCTGAGGAAGGGTCACTGGACCTGAAACATTAACACTGCTTTTTCTTCACAGATGCTGCCAGACCTGCTGAGCTTTTCCAGCAACTTCTGTTTTTGTTCCTGATAGTGACAGTGTCATTTGTATCTGAAATCGTCATTAATCTTGTCTGAAGTATTTCATTTCAGGCCCATTGTTTGTTTCATTCGCTCAAATGCAAATTTCCTGTGTCCATTGGCTGATTCCGGTGCTTTGGATGGGTAGGAGTTTCCAGCCAAGGAGACATAACAAGAGTTTTCCTGTGCCCCAGATGTGGAGAGTGGTTTGCACCTAGGGTCCCTGAACCAGGAGTTTTACATTTTTTACAATTCACTAAGGATCTTTGGTGAAATGCTATTTCCTCATTCATTGGCAATGCAAACAATACTAAAAACTGACCCCTCAGAATGTGGTCTGTGATGCCTGTATATTCTCTGAGGAGGTGGGGGGAGGGAGGGCAAGGGCAAATGCAGCAGTCCATTGTCCAATGTGATTCTTTTGTCTTTTGCCTCATTCATTGGAGCTTGGTTGTATCTTGTCTGAGAAGACTTTTATAATGTGAGATCAGAGAGTGGATAGCTGGATGCTGAAACTATACTGGTCCCTGACCTGGGCTGAAACAAGATGCAGCAAGGGGTGGGTGGGGGTGGGGGGGTGGTGGTGGGCATGGTGTGTGAGGGGGCAGCCATTGCTCAGGGGTTCTGCCACTTCATTGCTGCCAGTTTGCTCTAAATCCGTAGAGAGGGCAGATTGCCCACTGTCAGGGTAAGGGAAAAGGAGTAACTCATGAATGGATCATTCTGGATCCTTGGCAATACCCCTTTCAAAATCTGCTATGGGGAAGCCTGTGGCTTGCTGAGGGTGGGGCTTCCCCAAAGAACATTCCGGCAAAGAGGTGGTACATCACAGTTCATTGTGATGCTCCCTACCAGGGCTCAATGGGCACACCCATCATGGGGAGGTGTTGTAGGCAAGAAGCTGTCAACACCAAAGGAGATGGGGAGGGGGGGTGGGAGACCTTCCACTCTCTGCAGACATCTGGGCAGGAAGGAGCAGGACAGCACCCCCAAAGCCTGACTCAGGCACACCCCTCTCCCTCACGTCATCCCAGTACATGCCCTTCCATCAGACCTACTGATCCCCGTAACAGGGGCTGAGGGCAAAATAAGCAGCTGGAGCAACAGCAGTGATAGCTCCAGGGAGAAACACCTCCACTAAGGAGTCCTTACCCAGCTGCTATTGCAATTGGCTGGTACAGGGCCTGAGGCTCCCGTTCCCAGTGATCTCCATGGGGAATGCTGGGGCCACAGTGCTGTGCACGCCTCTGAGTTGGAATTAGGACACATACCCAACCTCACACACGACTGAAGCCTCCATCCATCCACCCCAGCGTCCAAAGCCAGCATGCCCAGTAGAATTGATCCCCAAGTCTCCCTGACCTTGAATCAGGACAGGGAGGAGAAAAAAAAATCAGCCCAGTTCGATTTACATTTCACCCAAATTCTCGACTTTATTTAATTCTTCACTGATTCTTGTCACTCAATGTCTTGATAATTGATACAATAAACTTCACAGTGGTCCACAAAATGCCAATCATCTGTTTTGGCGTGTGATGGAATGCTCCCCACTTGCCTGGATGAGTGCAGCCCCAACAACACTCTAGAAGCTCTACACCATCCTGGAAAAAGCAGCCCGCTTGATTGGCACCACATCCACAAGTATCCACTCCTTCCACCACCAATACTCAGTAGCAGCAGTGTGTACTATCTACAAGATGCACTGCAGAAATTCACCAAAGGTCCTCAGATAGCAACTTCCAAACCCACAACCATTTCAATCTAGAAGGACAAGGGCAGCAGGTACATGAGAACACCACCTCATGCAAGTTCCCCTCCAAGGTACTCACCATCCTGACTTGGAAATATACCACCCTGTTGTTAGATCAAAATCCTGGAACTCCCTCCTACACAGCATTGTGGGTGGATTTACTTCTGAGGACTGGAGCCATTTAAGGTTAAGACTTCATTTTAACCTTCACTAAAATAGCAGAACAGTAGCCCATTTTAAATGTGCAATCTGCCCTGGTCCACTGTCATACCCACAATTGCAATGTTTCGACATGTTTCTCATTAAGTTCATCATTTGAGAGAACACAGTGTTCTAGTTTGATGTGATACTGAGGACACAAACTGGAGAAGACGCTGCATTGAAAGATGGCATTTCAGAAAAGGAGGCAGCCACTTGATTCTCAGATAAATTCAGGAAGGATCAGCCCTATCCCTCATCCTGGTGAGAGTCTCGGTTTTATTTAAATTACACAGCATGAGTCAGGAAGAAGAAATGATTAACGGCAGGACATATGAGGACACCAGCCCGGTATGAATTCAGCTCAAAGGTGACATCCAGTTGGATGTCAGGCCTCCAGCTGTGTGCAATTTGTGTTCCTGCTAGTTTTCAGAGAGTGATGTTGTTAAAATGTCACAATGTTTTCATCCTATGAAGACCCCATAAATACAAGCAGCAGGGAATTTGTCCAAGACATGGCACTATCTCCACAACACTCACCATGACAACAAAGCTGATAATGTACACAACATCCAGTCCAATCCTTTGTGTTCAACGGACGCATTCCTTCTCATTGCTACCCTACTCCATGGTCATTGCATCCAGACAGAAGTTTCAGATGAATCCTCCATTCTATGCAGGACAAACTCTTGTGCTACAGGCAATGTTTTTTCTATTCACTTGCAGGATGTGAACATTGCTGACTGGGCCAGCATTTATTGCCCGTCCCAAGTTGCCTTGGAGAAAGTGGGGAGGGGAGGAGGTGTGTTAGTGAGCTGCCTTCTTGAACCGTTGCAATCCTTGGGACACCCAGTGTAGAATTCAGGATTTTGCCCCAGTGACAATGGAGGAACGGCGATATATTTCCAAGTCAGGATGGTGAATGAATCTGAGTGGAGTTTGCAGGACGTGGTGTTCCCATACAGTGGGAAATTCCACATGATCCCACACCTCTTTCCATTGGATTTGCAGGGTGACTGCATTCTCCCTTGTTTGTTTGACTGACTTTTAAGATGACTTGGAGACTGGAATTTCTCTCACATCTGCCACTGAAAAATATTTTACTCAAGAAACCCGCCACAACTGTCAGGACACCTGTGAAAATGTGGGTTTTGCAAGCCTGACTTTGAGATGAATTATAAAAAGAGGCAGGTATTTCCTTCCTCCGACACAGACCCCATTTTAATATTCTTCCAAAATAAATACAAACTGAGCTGAATTAGAATTCAATGACCTGGGTTTTTGACACTCCCTGGGTGAGTTTTTAAAACACCTATCTGAAACTCTGTGAACCTGAAACATTATCTGTTTTATCACTAGATTCTAAACAACAAAAAAAAATTTTTAAATAAATAAGTATTAAAGTGAGCGCAAATGTTTAACCCTACCCCAATGCTAAATATAACCCTAAACCTACCCCTACCCGAAAGCTACTGCTAGCCCTAACCCTAACCCTAAACGTAAACCCAACCTTAACCCTAATCCTGACTCTAACCTAATGCTAATGTTAACCCTAACTGTAACACTAACCTTAACCTAATGGAATCCTAACCCTGACTCTAACTCCAATGCTAACTTGATCCAAATGCACAAGCAGACGCAGGAGCAGCAGTAAAGTTTGTTGGAGGCACTGGACAAACTGACCCAAAGGTGAAAGTCTTGAACAATGCTGTTGGTACCATGCTTCCTCAGACCTACAACTATCTGACTGCCTCCATGGACAGTTGGTGGCTGTCATAAAGAGGCAGGGCCAGCACCCTCAACATCTGCCGCATAGACGCACAGACCTGCATTGCAATGCTCTAATCACTGGTGCTCAGCAGCAACAGCAGTGCAACAGGAGAAGAAGGGACTTTGACCTCACTCCAGCTGGCCCTTCCATAAGAAAAGACAGGATGGGAACAGGAGGCTCCCAGCAGGAAGGGGAACCACACACACTGGATTCCCAGAAGACTGTTTACAGGATGTTCCAGAAGTGGCTTGGTTTCTGCCTGCTATCCTCAGCCCAGTTCAAGCTGAGGAGGGTGAGCCTGCCTTGCAGCAGGACATACTCAGCATGTCTCAGCCCTTTAGACACCCTGCGGTCTCCTGGCCACAACTCCCAAGGCTCCATTGTAAAGCAGGCTCCTCCAGACAACTGCAGATACCAGGACCTGGACTCAGCAGGAGGGAAAAGCAAAAGGAGACATCTTTCAGACATGGAGGGGAAGTTGGGTAATGCTTCATTATGGAACCTTGGTGAGCTTCTAGAGTTCAAATTATACGAAACAGCAAGGCAAGGCAGCAGTAGGGTTATAGAGTCATAGAGTAATGCAGCATGGAAACAGGCTTTTCAGCCCAAACTGGTCCATGCTGACCATGGTGCCTACTCAGCTAGTTCCAGGCCATACCCCTCTAAACCCTTCCCATCCATGTACCTATCGAAATGCTTCTTAAATGTTGTTATTGTACCTTCCTCAGCCACTTTTTCCGACAACCCATTCCGTATACACATGACTTTCTGTATGAAGAAGTTGCCCCTCAGGTCCTTCGTAAATCTATCCCCTCTCACAGTAAGCCTATGCCGTCTAGTTTTCAATTGCCCATCCCTGGGAAAAGACTATATGTTTTCATCCTACGTATGCCCCTCATGATTTTATGCACCTCAATAAGATCACCCCTCATTCTCCTACATTCCAAGGAATAAAGTCCTATCCTGGCCAAACTCTCCCTATAACTCAAGCCTTCTTGTCCTGCCAACATCCTCGTAAATCTTCTTTGCACACTTCCTAGTTTAACTATGTCTTTCCTATAACAGGGTGACCAAAGCTGTACACAATACTCCCAGTGCGGCCTCACCAACAACTTATACAACCGAAACATAACGTCCCAATTTCTATACTCAATGCCTCGACCGATGAAGGCCAGCATGCTAAATGCCTTCTTCACCAACTTGTCTACCTGTGACACTGTTTTCCATGAACTATGTACTGTACTCCTGGGTCCCTCTGTTCCACAACATTCCTTAGGACCTTACCATTTACTGTATAAGTCCTATCTTGGTCTGACTTTCCAAAGTGCAACACCTCACACTTATCTGTATTGAATTGCATTTGCCAATCCTCAGCCCACTCCCCCATCTGATCAAGCTCGGTCTGTAATTTTTGATAACCTTCCTCGCTATCAACAATAACTTCTAACTTTGTATCATCCGCAATCTTATTAATCATGCCTTGTACGTTCACATCCAGACCATTTACGTAAATAAAAAAGGTCCCAGCACACCACTAGTCACAAGCCTCCAGTACAAGAAACAACCTTCAACCTTCACCCTCTGCTTTCTACCATCAAGCCAATTTTGAATCCAATTAGTTAGCTCTCCCTAGCTCCCATGCGACCTGGCCTTCATGGCTAGCCTGCCGTGTGGAACCTTGTCAAAGGCCTTACTAAAGTCCATATAGACAACATCCACTGCCCTACCCTCATCCATCCTCTTGGTTACCCCTTCGAAAAACTCTAAAAGATTTGTTAGACATGACTTCCTATGCATAAATCTATGCTGGCTAGCCCTAATCAGACCTTGACTATCCAAATATTGGTTGATCCTGTCCCTCACTATCCTCTCCAATAACTTACCTACCACTGATGTCCGGCTCACTGGCTTGTAGTTCCCTGGCTTGTCTTTGCTACCGTTCTTAAACAATGGAACAACATGAGCCACCCTCCGGTCTTCTGTAACTTCACCAGTGGCTAAAGATGAAGCAAAAGTCTCTGCAAGGGCCTCTGCAATTTCTTCCCTAGCCTCCCACAACATCTGATGATGAACTTGATCAGGCCCAGGGAATTTATCCACCTTAATGTGCTTTCAAACTGTGGGACAATGACAACAACATGGTGGAACTAGACGAGAAATAAATGAATAAAGGTAAAGTACTGCTGATTCTGCAAATCTTAAACAAAAACAGACAATGCTGGAGAAACTCAGCAGGTCTGGCAGCTTCCATGGAGAGAGAAACAGAGTTAATGTTGCGAGATTGTTTTGATACTAGAACAAAGCAAATGTTGTGCCCAGAGGAGGCGGGAATGGCAGAATGATGAATAATTGTCCTTCACAGGCAATTTCCTAAATTGACCGATACTTGAACTCAGCCTTTCTCTTGTCCAATGACATTTCTGAATCGTTGAGGCTGTTTATCCTCAGGTAGCTGTGAATGGTTCCAGATTCAGGGATTCAACCCTAATTTTTGTGGGTTGATAATTGAGCCTTACCAATTCTTGCCAGCTCAAGAGCTCGTGCCCACTCTCCGTGAGGATGTACAGCAGAGGATTGGGTTGGAAGGAGGCTGGGTCTACCATTCCTCCTATCACCTTTGCTTGGGGCGGCATGGTGGCTCAGTGGTTAGCACTGCTACCTCATAGCGCTAGGGATCCGGATTCAATTCCAGCCTCAGGCAACTGTTTGTGCAGACGTTCTCCCCATGTTTGTGTGTGCTCCATCCCTGTCTTCTGGTTTCCTCCTACAGTCCAAAGATCTACAGGTTAGGTGGACTGGCTAGGGTAAGTTGCCCATCGTCTCCAGGGATATGCAGGCTAGGTAGATTAGTTAAGAGAAATGCAGCATTACAGGGATAGGGGAGAATAGAATATCCTTTATTGTCACTTGTACTACAATACAAGGATACAGGAGTACAGTGAAAAGTTTTTACAATGGCTGCCTGTTAATGGTGCCATCTTAGGTACAAGTACATAGGTACAAATCTTACAGAGTAAAAAATGTAGTGTTCTTTACAAAGAGGATTAAAGGAAAGCATAAGCATTACATACCGAGGTAGTTACTGTGTAGTGAAAAGGTTTTAAATTACACTTCGATAACAGCAGCTCAGCATGTGGTGCCAGGCCCAAGTCCAGCAACTGTCCCAGATCGCTCCAACCTCCAGTCCACTCCTCACCGGCACTCAGCAGCACTGAGGAAAGTTGCTTACCGGGACTTGTACCTCCGTTGCTCCAAAAGTCAGCACCCCACCACCGTGCCCACCCTGCACACCACCAACCCCGGGGGGGGCGCCCCCACCCCCCGCACTCCAGGGACTTGGCTCCTCAGGCTATCTTCTCTCACTTTGGTCCCCAGGACCCACTGCCTCTGCAACACTCCGGGGCTGTTCCACCACCCGCTGCTGCGGGGCTCACTGCTCTGGATTTGCTGCCGACTCCGATGCTGAAGGGGCAGAATAAGAAAAGAGAAGAGAGAAAAAGAAGAGACAATAAAAGGAAAAAGGACAAATACGAAAACGTGGAGCAGCGGAGCTCCTACAGAAGCGTCTTACTCTGCCACATGGCCACTGTGGGTAGGTCTGGGCGGGATGCTCTTCAGAGAGTCTTTGTGGATCCAGTGGGCTGAATGGCCTGCTCCCACACTGTAGGGATTCTCTGATCCAGCTCAGAGAAGTACATCTCTAGGCTTCATAACCTTTACCTGCATCTAGCTTTGACAAAAGTCTTACCCTTTGTGAATTGGCACAATATTGAGGAACATCATTCTTACTTATCAGGCACCAAGTACTACATGTTAACATCTCATTAAACCACACTTAGAGGACGCTCAGCCGAATGAGAACGATACCCTGTGTTCAATATAAAACTAGCTAGAATTTTTTATACACCTTCCAAAAATGATACAGGTATAGAAATCAGGGAGAAGGTCTATGATACAATTAAAGATTTTTGTATGGGCAGAGAGGAGGCCATGAGTGGCCTGGCGGGCTTAAAGGTAGATAAATCTCCAGGGCCAGATGAAATGTATCTCAGGCTGTTGAATGAGGCAAGGGAGAAAGTAGCAAGGGCTCTTACAGTGATTTTCAATTCCTCTCTTGCCACAGGAGAGGTGTCAGAGGACTGGAGGAAGCCAGTGTGGTTCTGTTATTCAAGAAGGGAGCAAGGGATAAATCAGGAAACTACAGTCTATCCTCAAAGTGGGGAAAACTGTTGGAAGCAATTCTGAGGAACAGAATTAATCTACTGTTGGAGAGGCAGGGATTATTCAAGTACAGTCAGCATGGTTGTATTTGTCAGAAGTCATGTCTGACCAACTCAACTGAATTTTTCAAAGAGATGACCTGGTGCGTAGATGAGGGACTTCAGTGAGGCCTCTGATCATGCTCTATATGGAGACACTGATAGCATGGGTAAGAGTCCAAAGGACCCAAGGAAATTTGGCAAATTGGATACAGAATTGGCTCAGTGGCAGGAAGCAGAGGCTGATGGTTGAGGGGTGGTTTTCTGACTGGAAATCTGTGTCCAGTAAGGTCCCACAGGGGTCGGTGTTGGGACCCTTACTGTTTGTGGCTTGTATGAATAACATAGGTTGAATGCCAGACAGTTGATCAATAAGTTCACAAATGATACAAAAATTGCTGGGGTGGTAAATAGTGAGCCTTAGATTACAGGAGGATATAGACAGGCTGGTCAGATGGGCTGATCAATGACACATGGAGTTCAATCTGGATAAATGTGAGACGATGTACTTGGGCAGGACAAATGAGGCAAGGGATTATATAATGAATGGTAAGATCGTGGGAAGCACTGAGGATCAGAGGGACGTTGGTGTGTGTATACACAGGTCCCTTAAGGTAGTGCAACAGTTAGGTAAAGTGGTTAAGAAGGCACATAGGATATGTTCCTTTGTTGGTTGAGGCATAGAGTTGAAGAGCAGGGAGTTTATCCTGAAACTGTATAAAATTTGGTTAGGCCACGGCTAGGGTATTGTGTGCAGTTCTGGAATCCGCATTATAGGAGGGAGCGCTGGAGAGGGTGCAGAGGAGATTTACCAGGATGTTGCCTGGGCTGGAGAGTTTTAGTTTTGAAGAGAGATTGGATAGGCATGGGTTATTTTCATCAGAGCAGAGGAGATTGAGAGGGGACATGATTGAGACGTATAAAATTCTGAGGGGCATAGACAGGACAGACAGGAAGGAACTCTTCACCTTGATGGGGATCAGCGACCAAGGGGCACGGATTTGAGGATCAGGGCAGAAAGTTTAGAGCAGATGTGAGGAAAATCTTCTTCATCCAGAGGATGGTGGGAATCTGGAACTGACTACCTGTAAGGGTGATAGAGGCAGAAACCTTCATAACATTTAAGATGTGATTAGATGTGTACTTGCGATGCCAAGACATACAAGGCTATGGGCCAAGTGTTGGGAAATGGGGTTAGGTGGTTGTTTTTGACCAGCAGAGACGCAGTTGGCCAAAGGGCCATTTCTCTGTGCTGTACATCTCCCTCACTCAAAACAAACTGCCAGCATCAATATCTTGTATTCAGAACTTTGTCAGTGGAGCTGCAGGTAAAATTTGCCACCCTTCATTTCCATTCTGTTTACTGGCCCGTGCCTAGTTTGAGGCTGGGATGTCAGGATTATTAACAGGCCAGTAGTAACACACCTCACTAATGACAGGCTGCCAGAGTCACAACAGCAATTGTGTGTCTGCCGGCTCTGTGATCGTGCAGACAGCATGACTTAATCATTTGGGAAAATCGCTCCAGCAGTTTCCTCAGACTGTTCTGATGAAACGATTTCTTGCTTTCTGTCTGCTCCTGCAGCTCCAGCAGCCAGAGAAAGGTGTTGGCTAGCTTCTCTGTTGGCAGGGAATTCAATCTTTCTGTAAACCTCAGCTGCAGCCTTCTGTCGACCCACTGATAAACCCAAGGGGTCAGATCTAGTCTGTGCTATGTCACTGCACACAACACAAAGGGATGGGTTTTCTCAGCAACTTAAAATGGTGTTAAGTCCCCTCCTTGGGATGCCCAGCATTTCTTCCTGTGCTTGCTTTGCCAGTCTTTCTCTGAAGAGATTGACTAAATGGGGCTGTGTATGTGTCATGTAGCAAGTACAGCCATAAAGAACAAGTGCACATTGATGTAGAGTCATAGAGTCATACAACACAGAAACAGACCCTTTGGCC
Organism: Ginglymostoma cirratum; assembly: GCA_024137785.1. Classification (NCBI taxonomy): domain Eukaryota; kingdom Metazoa; phylum Chordata; class Chondrichthyes; order Orectolobiformes; family Ginglymostomatidae; genus Ginglymostoma; species Ginglymostoma cirratum. The sequence goes on from JAHRHZ010000134.1 coordinate 1,032,234, forward strand.
CAACTCGTCAATGCTGATCAAGTTCCCCAAACTAAATTAGTCCCAGTTGCCTGCATTTGACCCATATCCCTCTAAACCTTTCATGACCCTCTTAAACTATTCATACACCAGTCCAAGTACCTTTTAAATGTGTGATTGTACTTGCATATACAACTTTCTCTGGCAGTTCATTCCACGTATGAACCACCCTGTGTGTGAAAATGTTGCCACACAGGTCCCTTTTAAATCTTTCTCCCATCTCCTTAAAAATATGTCCCCAAGTTTTGAACTCCCCCACCCTAGGGGAAAAAAAACATGTGCTATTCACCTAATCTATGCCCCTAACGATTTTAAACCTCTTTAAGGTCACCCCTCAATCTCCTTCGCTCCGGTCCCAGACTATCCAGTCTCTCCTTATGACTCAAACTCACTAGCAACGTCACTAGCAACTACCAGCAACATCCTGGTAAATCTTTTCTGAATCCTCTCCAAAGTACTAATATCCTTCCTATAGCAGAGCGATCAGAACAGTACACAGTAGTCCAGAAGTGGCTTCGCCAATGTCCTGTCTAACTTCAACATGATATCCCAACTCCTATACTCAACGGTCTGAGCAATGAAGGCCAGCATGCTAAACGCCTTCTTAGCCACCCTGTCTACTCATGATGTAACTTTCAAAGAACCACGTACCCGAACCCCTACGTCTCTCTGTCCCACAGCACTACCCAGGGCCCTACCATTAGTCCTGCCCTTGTATGTTTTACCAAATTGCAATGCATCACATTTATCCAAATTAAACTCCCAATACTATTCCTCAGCCCATTGGCCCAATTGATCAAGATCTCTTTGTGATCTTAGAAATCCTTCTTTGCTGTCTACTCTAACACTAGTTTTTGTGTCATCCACAAACTTCATAACCACTCCTCCTAAATTCTCATCCAACTCATTTACATACATGGCAAACAACAGTGGACTCAGCAAGGGGTTCATGGTCAGGTGACAAGATGTTTTTAAATTGAGCTGTTCAGAGACATTATTTTACACTGCTGGAGCAGTTGGAACTTGAAGTTGGGTTTCCTGGCTCAAAGGTAGGTACACTACCAGTGCAGCACAAGCCCCTTCCCTGGTCAAGTGACAACACCTGATAGTGAATTAGGTTCAGACAGTCAACTCTGGTAAGTTTCTTATATATAGATGAAGAGTCAGTTTCTTTATAGAACTGTGAGCTTTCAGGTATGTTTCAGGGAGATTGCATTGTTAAACAGGAACTGCAGTCAATCAGCTGAAAGCTGGTGCTTTGAATGGTGTTAACTACAGTATCAGAAGGTACAGCAAGCTAATAATGGGCAGCTCAGTGGTTAGCACTGCTGCCTCACAGCGCCAGGGACCTGGGTTTGATTCCACCCTCGGGTGACGGTCTGTGTGGAGTTTGCACATTCTCTCCTTGTCTGTGTGGGTTTCCTCCGGGTGCTCCAGTTTCCTCCCACAGTCTAAAGGTGTGCAGGTTAGGTGGATTGGCTATGCGAAATTGCTTAAAGTGTTCAAGGATGTGTGGGTTATAGGGGTCTGGGTCTGTGTGAGATGCTCTGATGGTTGGTGTGGACTTGTTGGGCTGAAGGACCTGTTTTTGCACTGAAAGGATTCTATGATTGATCAAAGGATCTAGATAAGAGACAGGTTTTTAAATCACATGGTCAGTCAGGACGTGCAGACTATACCTGAGTGAGTAATCAATTAGGATTAGGTGGTAGATCCTGATAAGACTTTTTCAGGTTTCAATATAGATTAGGAGTCAGACTCTGACAAGCCAACTAACATCCTTGAAACTAAGTGCGATTGCCTTGTTAAACTGGCTGAAATGTAGACAGGGTAGGTGGTGAATTGTCTTTTTAATGCTGAGTTCGAGCAAGTTTAAATATAGATTAAAAATCAGGCTCTGACATTAGAATGAACAGCTTTCAAGTGAGTATGATTACCTTGTTAAACCGAGTGAAATGTTGCGAGCAGTGAATTAGGATCACTTGGGAATTCACTGCATGGAGGAAAGGGGTATATTAGGTCAAGTTTATTGCAACCAGTAAAAGTGGTTAATTATCAGAGTTATCACTTCGATTAAGGTTTAGCAGTAGTTGTCAGGATTAAGTTCAGGCTAAGTAAAATAAAGTTAATGTAAGTGAAGTAAAGCTAAGGCACAGCAGGGCAGTTTGGTACAAAAACAGGAGTTGCTGGAAAAGCTCAGCCGGTCTGGCAGCATCTGTGAAGGAAAATCAGAGATAATGTTTTGGGTCCGGTGACCCTTCCGCAGAAGTATTTGTTTGTGTGATTTGTGTATCCTGTAGTATGTGGGAAGTAGTGGATGCTTTCTGTAACTCAGGTAACTGTGTGAGCGATGTGTCACTAGCTACAGAAACCTGAGGTCTCGGTTTCAGAGCATGAGCAGTCACTGTCACATCAGTGAGATGAAGGAGCGTGTGGATACTCATTCAGAGAGGTGGTCACCCCCCAGAGTAGGAACATGGAGGCAGAAAGGGGAATGGGTGACATTCTTTAAAAAACTACAGACATGAGAATAGGAGCAGGGGGAGGCCATTCAGCCCCTCGAGCCTGCCCTGCCATTTAATACAATCATGGCTGATCTCATCATGACCCAACTCCACTTTCCTGCTCACCCTCCCTAACCCTTCCACTCTTTACTAATTAAAAATCTGTCTATCTCCCCCTTTAAACTTATTCCATGCCCTGTCATCCACTGCAGTCCACAGTGGTGAATTTCACAAATTCACGGCCCTTTGAGAGGAGGAGTCTCTTTCTCCGGTTTCAATTTGCTACTCTTCATCCTAAAACTGTGGCCTTTCTTTCTAAACCCTGGGGACCACTCTGGAAGTTCCAGAAAATCAAAACCAATAGATTTGATTGTGTTGAAATCTGTTGGAGTCTCCCCCATTGATGGAGAAACAGCAGGGAGCCTCCATCAGATCAGTGATGGAGCATCAAATGCCCTCTTGTCATTGCCTTGCCCACTTGTGAGCAGTGGCCCTGCCCAGCATGGGTTGCAAGGTAGGCAGAGACATGTGGCTGTCTGCGTCCAGTGCCAATGGGCAAGGTGGTACTGCACCTATCCATCAGAGTACCATGGGTTCCAGGATAGTTTGACCCTCACAGGGAGCGGGTGTCAGAGATAAGAGCAAGGCGTTAGTTCCATGCATTTCACCCTCCACTCCCTCCCGGAACCAGGAACCCCACACATTGGTGATGATGTGACCCAGTCTTCCACTGCCTCTTTCGCTGCATGGAGACCACTGGCAGAACCCCAACAGATTTGTTGGATGATTTAACCACGGGCTTGGAAAGTGGTGGGGCTGTCACAGTGTTAATGAGAAACCAGTAAATTACGGTGGATTCAAGGGTAAGGAATGTTGATTGCCCCATTTTGGTGATTCCGATTGATATGTCACATCCAGAATCCTGTGTCAGGGGAGATGTTTGTCCATTTCTGGGTGTCCCTACCCACAATTCAGTGTACCTGACCACCATGGACCCCACTGTGAGGGTGCAGTCAGTCTTGTCCATTATGGCTGTTGTCACCTGTTTTAAATCCTTACAAAGTAGGATATCAGGTTCTGGAGATGTAACCTGCAGAAGTGATTTGATGCCAAAACTACAATAATGGAGTTCCATTAATCTCCCAGCTGACTACACATTACGCTACAAGAAGATTTACCACTTGCACTAGTTTGGCACTAATTACTTATAGATCAATTACAGGTTGAGATTTTTAGGCCTTTGATTCTCTGAGCGTTTAGTTTCTTTTTTATAGTTGCTTGAAGTTGCACTGTTTTTCAGAGAGTTGTGTGCCATGTCTCAAGAGATTTCTGCTGATGCCTGCCCCAACCAGTCGCTCCCAGCATTTGGCTTTCTCTTGGATCTGGGAGCATGTGCAGAAGTCATGTGGAATAGGGCCAACTGCAGGAGGTGGGTGGGAGGAGAAAGGTGGGATGTGTTCACCCATCCAGTGAGAGGTTGGGCAGTCCCATTCAGGTTGTATGTGAAAAATTCGAGTGCAAGAGCATTGACCTCAAGCTCAATTTCCCCATTCACTGTCACTCCTTACTTTCCATTTATCACTGAGCACTACATCATTCTTTTGGCTAGAAGTTTAAAAATAACAGCTAAAACAAATATTCCAATCCAAATGCATGAAGCAAACCTTGCCTCAATGCATACAAACTTTAACTCATCAATGTTGTTCCTGCCTTTTGTGACTGTTCAGCTGGGGAATGGTGGATGCCAGACGAAGAAATGGTGCCATACTTAAGCATTACCTCTTCAGAGGGATGCAAGCTATACAATGTGGTGGAGGGTAACCATGACACAGTGCTGATTCTGGGGTTGGATTGGAGTTGAACTGCACGATTGGCACCCAAGTTCCTGTATGAGACTCCTTTGCAGTGACAATGTCATAATGATAACTCACTCATAGGAGCACGAAGCATTGAGTGACAGTAGAATGCAGGCTTCATCAGCTGGAATGGTCTCTTGTTGCCAGCCTCAGGGAAAAGATCGTCTGTTCTCTCCAGGACAGCCCTCAGAGGAACCTCTTGGAAGGTAACGCTAAAGCATGGCACCATTTCTTTGCCTAGTGTCTGCCATTCCCCAGAGGTCAGTGTATGCGCTGTGTAGAGGCTGACTGATGTTTCTATGGTGTAGAGAGTAAGGTGCTATCCACTTGCCTTTTAAAGATTGGCAGATGCAATTTGGAGCCTGGGATGTCCCAGAAGGGGACAGAAAACATCCTGTCATGACATTTGGTACTGTACTCACATGTGAATATATCATGAGCTGAGAAGAACGCTAATTGTGAAGCCCCCTCCTGTTTTACACCCTCCTCCATTTGGTGTCAAGGAGGGAATATTCCACCTGATATTTTAGATCAAGGGATTATTAGCTGCCACAAACCAAAATGAAGGCAGGTTGGAGCCGAGCTGGAGGTCATGTTACAAACCAGCTAGTACACTGTGTATAAATGTTATTTCTCCAATATATGGAGATGACTAGAGGATATCCAAATATCCACAGGTCCATGAGTCACAAAATCCAGCTGGTACCTCCCAGAAGTGGGGTCAGTCAAGGTATTAATTACCATCGTCAGGGCCATAACCAGTTGGTTATAGTTTTAACCAATATACTAGAGCAAATGCATCCTGGGAATGAGTGAGTGTTGCCCAATGATGGAGCTGTGAGCTTAAGGATCATGTTGTAGTTGCTATGATAAGGCAGCTGAAGATGCATTCACTGACCCAGAGGACCACTCATGGGAGGTCAGTAAACCTCTTGCAGCACTACTTCAGGGGCTCGGGCCTGCAGACCCGCCACTGACTGGAGCAGCAGCTGACTGCTCTCACTGGCTACTTAGTGGGTGTCCAACCCTCTGCAGACACAGGACATTGTCCTCCTTCACAAATTATCCACTGAGACAATCTGTAGATCAGGTAACCCTCATACCTGCTTGTAGTGATTGTAACAAGGTCAGCCAGCTGGACCTCATAGAATGTGAGTTTCCTGATTGAGGATGTTAACCTGGTCCGATCATGGAACCCTGGCTGACAGATATAAACAGGAATCGTCAGGGGTTCTGCTCATTCTGAGAGCTGGCTCTGAGGGGACTGGATCAATGTCAAGGACTCTCCTTGTGTAAATAAAGGGTGACTTGATAATAGGAAACTGGCCTCCATGGAGTTACTTCAGTGCAGTAACCCACAGTCAATCATTGTTCTTGGTTGCTAACACTCATTTGAAAGAGCATCAGCAGCTTCAGAATCTCCCTTGCAAGAGATGCATCATATTCCCCCTTCTCAGGTGTATTACTTGATTATGTTTCAGCCCAAATGTGCTTGTCTGTGTTTTCATGTTGCATTTTGAAATTCCTTAATAAAGCAAAAAGTACCTTTGCAATAATATGGAATTAAAAATGGATACAAACACCAGATGATGAAGAGCTATTTCCCCATGCATTCAACATTGAAACTGTGTAGATTGTTTGGAGAGACTGTGTGTGTGTGTGTAAGGAGATTCCTTCACTTTGTCACAGGTCGGATTCAGTATCATGCCACATGACAGCACAACCTTGATGGATGTCATGCAGTTGGGCCTTGAGAAGTACCTGGAGGATTTAAACCACATCAGCTCACAAGCTAGTAAAGAATATGCACTGGAGAAAGCTCTCAGCAAGATGGAGGAAGACTGGGACAAAGTCAATTTTACTTACACCTGTTACAAAGATACTGGCATCAACATTTTAGCAGCAGTGGACGATATTCAGGTGCAGTATGTCCAAAGGTGGTTTACTGAGGCAGGAGCTTAGATCTCATAGATTCACACAGCGCAGAAAAGGCCCTTCAGCCCATTGAGTCTGTACTGACATAAGTACCAGGCACGCTAATCCCATTTTCCTGCACATGTCCCACATCCTTGAATGTTATGATATTTGAAGTACTCATCCAAATTTTTTTTAAAGGTTGTCAGGTATCCAGTCTCCACTACCTTCCCAGGAGTGCAGTCCAGATTCCCACCATCCACTGAGTGAAAAAGTTATTTTCCCAAATCTCCCCTGAATCCTTGCCCCGAACCCTAAAACTGTGCCCTCTCATGATTGACCCCTCAACCAAGGGTAAAAGGTGCCCTTTATTCACTTTGCCCCTACCCCTCATAATCTTATACATCTCAATCATGTCCCCCCTCAGTTTTCTCTGCTCTAAAGAAAACAATCCAAGCCTATCTAGTCTCTCCTTACAGCTCAATTTCTCCATCCCAGGCAACAGCCTGGTGAACCTCCTCTGTACCCCCTCCGTGGCTGTCACATCCTTTTGTAGTGAGGTGACCAGAACTGCACACAGTACTCCAGTTGTGGCCTGAACACGCTCTGTCCAACTCCAACATTACCTCCTTGCTCTTACACTCAAAGCCACGACTGATGAAAGCAAGTGTCCCATATACCTTCTTAACTATCCTATTCACGTGCTCTTTTAACTTCATGGATCTATGAATAATTACCTCAAGATCCCTCTGTTCCTTTAAGCTACCTAATGTCCTGCCATTCATTAAATACATTAAATTCCCTCATCTCGTTTCTTCTTCCAAAGTGCATCACCTCTCGCTTATCAGGGTTAAATACTGCCACTGGCCTGTCCATCAGACCAACCCAACTATATCTTCCCGTAACCTACATCATTCTTCTTTGTTATTAACCACTCTTCCAATCTTAAAGTCATTGAAAATTTGCTTAACACTCCCCCATGTTTTCATTGATATTATGTATGTATATAACAAATAATAAGGGTCCCAGTACTGATCCTTGTGGTACACCGCTGAACATCAGTCTCCAGTCACTCAAACAGCCTTCTACCAGTGCTCTACCAGTGCCCTTGTGTCCTATTACTAAGCCAGTTTCTGATCCATCTCGCCAAGTTTCCCTCCATTCCCGTGTGCTTTAATCTTCTCAATCAGTCTCCCATGTGGGACCTTGTCAAAAACTTTGCTAAAATCCATATAAACTACATCAACTGAATTTCCCTCATCCACACTCTTGATCGCATTTTTTAAAAATTCTAACAAATTTTTTTAGGCATGACCTCCCTCCGACAAAGCCATGCTGGTGATTCCTAATTAACCCATGCCTTTCCGAATGGGTATTAGATCCCAACCACTGACGTGTGACTCTCCTGTCTGTAATTTCCTGGTTCATTTCTACCACCCATCTTAAAAAGTTGAACCACAATAGCCATCCTCCAGTGGAACTTCCCCTGTGGCCAGAGAGGAATTAAAAATTTATGTCAGAGTCCCAGCAATTTCCTGCCACACCTCCCACAGCAGCCTGGGATGCAGTTCATCTGGGCCGGGGGATTTTTCCTATGTCAGCTGTGCGAGTTCCTCACAGCCCCTTTTCCTGAATTCCATACCCACGTTCTCCTTTTCCAGAGTGAAGACTAAAGAGATGTGTTCGTTCAGCAGTCTTCCAATATCCTGTGGCTTCACACACAAAGAGGGATCCTTGATCTCTAATGGGGCCTATTCTCCATAATGTATTTATAAAATGTCTTGGGATTCTCCCTAATCTTGTTCACAAGTCCTTTCTCATGCCCCCTTTTTGATCATCTAATTGCTTTCTTAAATTCTGTCCTGCAATGCCTGTATTCCTCTAAGGCTACGGCTGAAATGCTTCCTTTGCACTTGCTAAAAGCCCTTCTCTTCTTCCTCATCCATTCCTGAATTTCCTAGACACCCAGGATTCTGTGAACTTATTGCTCCCATATTTCCTTGTAAAGGGTACATGTTGGACTTGTACTCTCTCCAGCTCCTTTTTGAATGCCACGCTTTGCTCCTCTGTAGACTTACCCACAAGGAGCTGGTCCCAAGTCTACTGTGGCCAGATCCTGCTTTATTATAATAAAATCTACCTTCCCCCAGGCCAAAACCATCTTTTGCAGGCCATCTTCTTCCTAGTCCAGAACGAATTTGAACCGTACCGTGCTGTGGTCACTATCGCTAAAATGCTATCCTACTGCCACATTGAACACCTGTCTGGCTTCTTTCCCCAGAACTGGATCCAGCACTGTGCCATTCCTTGTTGGGCCTTCTACATATTGATTCAAAAAAATCCCCTGGATGCATTTTAAGAAATCTACCCTCTCAAAACCATTAACACTGTGACTATCCCAACATATGTTGCGAAAATTGAAATCCCCTGGTATAATTACCTGATTGTTACTCTTATACACCTCTGTGAACTGTGTAAATGATACATTGAAGGAATGCCTCAAGTTCCCTTTAGGCGTTGTGCTGTTACCTCTGATGGTTAAGGAGGAGGTTGTGAATCCGTTTTTGGAGTAGGACTTGGAGTAGGATTTTATCAAATGCAGGAGCACTATTTAGAATGTGTTCAGTTTTGAGAATATAACTGGATTTGAACCTAATCTTCAGAGATCAGCTGTGCCTGGAATAGAGATCAGAAGATGTCTAAAGACTGCAGCTCATTTGATCTTTTGCTTGCTGCAGTGTGTGTGATGGCACTCACTGGCAGCTGCTGTTCCTGTGATTTTAAAAATACCTGATTTCCTAATTGGTTAAAAAAAAGGAATGAACCAAACTTGTGTCAAACCATTTTTCATAAATAGCGTCTAAAATCACACCTGGTCACTTCACAAGAATCAGCCTCAAGTTCACATTAAAAAAAAACAAAATTATATCATCCCAAATTTTGGACTACTAACGTTGGATGAGTTCTCTCTCTTAGTGGTTTAACATCACAGATAACAATTAATTCTTTTGTTGCACATACCTGACAAAAATCATGTAATTCCACTATTGCAAAACAGGCTTTTTATAGAAAAGAGGTTTAGATTGTCTGCTTTGAAGTTAGCTTGACATAGCCTGGTGCTTTTAGGTAATAATCTACATTGTATCAGGAAAAGGATGAATAGGAGTTTGAAGGTTATTTAATAGCTGCTATCTCGTATGCTGCATTTAAAGAAAACATTATGTTATCTTATTGAAAAAAGGTGTGAAAATTTAAATTATAACAGTGACAATGGTGAAACTATTTTAAACGAGATTCTATAGGCAGAAGGTTTATTGTTTGTAAATGACACTCCAGTCTCTGCAGCAAACAGCAATAAGGTTCAATCACTGCCTATTGCTGGCCACAAATCTCGCTCTGTACAAGCTCTAACTTATCTCTTCATTTTATCTTATTCTTGGCATCCATTCAGGACCATAATCCGTGAATCTAATCTATTTCTCTCAGGTTTTACTTGAGGACCACATTGTAAAAACCACCACCATGAAAGGTTCTCCATTTATTGCCTCCTTCGAAAAGGAAATATCAGCATGGGAGTCTAAGCTGGTAAGTTGGTTTCTTGTAGAATTTAATTAGTGTCTGGATTTTTTTTGTTGCATCCCACGCCTCAGTTTTTTGTTATCTGTTGGCGTTCATGCTTCAGCAGTTTTCAGTTGATGTAACTTCTTCAACTTGGGCTGCAGTGCTGGTCTTGTGGGAACAGCATGACATGCAAACTACTGAATTGAGGCTGCTTTAGTTTTCATCGTGAGAGACGAAACTAAATAGGCAGTCACTCAGTAAGTGAGCAACTCATCCATGTGAGACCGACCAAGGAGCAGGCTTGGCTCTCACTTCACTGTGCTTTTTCAACTAGAACAGAAGAAGGAATGTCAGGGCTAGTTGTACAAGATGAGAGTTCACCTACCAGAAGCTTGCAAGACAGAAATGAGAAGAACAGCCGTCTGCAGAGCCATCCCCTTTATCTGAAAAGTAATCTGTCTCATTTCTTGTTACATTGGTACTGGTAGCAACAATTTTGACTTCACCCAGTGTGCTGTCTTTTCACAGTGGCTGATGCATAATATCCTGGAATCTTGGCTCCGTGTCCAAGTGGCTTGGCTGTACCTGGAGCCAATATTTAGCTCGGAGGATATCCACAATCAGATCCCAGAGCAAGGGAAGATGTTCGAAGTGGTGGACACAAACTGGTAAAGAACTCCTCTTACTTAAACGAAACAAAAACATTTGAAAAGATCACAGTGGAAGGGAGGGGCTTTGGTCTGTGTTTATGTTATATCAGAAACTAACTGCTTTTATGAGAATATGTGACATTTACTGTGGTTCTACAATGAATTTATCTGAAAATCACTGTTTAATCCCCTATTTTACTGGCAAACTGTATTTCCTGTATTTCACTTGACAGGTGAAAATATTTGTTAGTCTAACGTACATGACAGAACCTGATTACATTTAAGTTCCTTCACACAGAAAGGATTGTAATCATGATAAGTGATGAAATGTAATCAGTTCATTTGGTGTTGCATTGATTGTGTTTACATTTAACACCATTGTCTAGTGCTTTCTTGCCATTGTTGGAATACTGAGTGTGTAGATTGACTTTGTTTTTTTCAAAACTCACCGAGTAAATCTCCTTCTGTCAGTCGGGCTCAAAGTCCAACAGTCTTTTTGGAGCTGAATGAACTGTATTGTCCTCCAAGCTTGAGGGATGCAATTAGCAATTTCAAACTCCGATGAGGAAATGTGAGGTTGGTATAAGGCAAGAGACTAGGGGATTAATGTCAAACCAGAACAATGAGAACCCCTTCTAATTACAAATGCTTTTCACTGGTAAACGTAGCAAAGGTTTTAAAAATGATTCAGTTGATTAATTTCTTATTCTCATCTCTGATCTGGTTAGTAAATTTGACACATTATTTGGTTATTTCATTTGATTTAAAAATAGTTGGTTCAATAATCACACATAAAGAACAAGGCAGATGTCAACCTATAAAGATCCAGAGGCCTGTTTCTCTCTTGAGGGATGTAAGTGTACATCTAGTAAAGCTTGGCCCAGCTAGCCATCTTAGCATCAAGTAAACATGAATTTCCAATCTTTCAATATTGCACAGTCAGTAATGCCATGAAGCATATCTCTTTTGGCGTTGGTTTTATGCTTCATCAAAAAAACTGGGTTCAGACGATGGGCTGGATGAAGAGAATGCAATGTCAAGAACAGTCTTCAGACTTGGGTCTTTGCGGGCTGTTTATTGTATATTAACCCAAAACATTACTCAGTAATCTTTGATATATTTGGCTCTAATCCTACTTTATTAAAAGACTATTTCAGCATGTGCTTCTTTCTTCCAAATCCCTAATCATCAAACTGCCTCCGCCTACTCTGTGCTATTTGTGCCAGTGGGGAGCAGATTTGTGACACCACCACTGGGTTGCTCCAGGGTCCTAAATCCCTTGCACAGCAGTACACTCAGTACAGCAGAGTTTGAATCGAGACATAAAAGTCAGGCCCCTGTCAGTCATCTAAGTGGATGTAAAAGATCACAGGGAGTAGGAGAGCAAGGCAGTTATCTGTGGTATCCCTCCAGCATTACCAGTAAAACAAACATTGTGATCATTTATTATGTAGCTGCTTATGGGATCTTGCTGTGTATAAATTAGCCAGTGAGTTTCCTGTATTGCAACCATGACTTCACTGTGAAAGTATTTCATCTGGCTTTGGGAGGTTGAGGTTGCGAAAAGTGCTCTCGAAACAAGTCTTTCTTTGTTTGACGATTCCATCATGTTTTCATTTTGTAATAGCCTGGATTGAATTGTGAACTGTTACAGCGGCATTCATATTGATACCAAATATAAGGAGGCAGATTTGTGAAGAGACAGTTAATCAGAACACAGCTTGAATGATGCTGCCTGAGACTGAAATGAATGCAATGATCTGAGAAATGTTTTAGCGCATGTGGAACGTGGTGTGTGCTTTTATAAAAACCAAAATGTGCAAAGAACTGGCTTCAACTACCCGCAACATACATTTCCAAAATGTCTCTCAATCTTACCAGCCTGTGCACAATTTGGTTTTATATGTTTAAATAAATGTTCCTACCCAGAGGGAAAATCCAGCAACAGTCAGTAACACTGGAATGAGGGTACAGGAGTTCAATTTTGAATTACACAAGATTTGTTGGACCAGCATGCATCATTTGTACATTGTACTAATTTTTATTATTCTGGAACAGCATAGATCATACTCAGCCTTTCTATAAATGTGTTTTGAATATTATTCTGTGCAGTGTGACAATTGCTGCATCCAGTTAACTAAATCCTATAGGGCTCCATAAGGTACAGACTGACCAGCTGCATTGTGCGGTGATCAGGATTTTAAAAAAATCAGTGTTGGACAAGGGCATCACAGGATGGTCCAGTGTTTATTGACTGTCCCTAATTGTCCTTGAGATGGTGATGGTGAGCTGTTACCTTGGCCCGCTACAGACCATGTGCTGTAGTAGACCCACAATATCTTTACGGAGGGAATTCCAGGATTTTGACACTGAAGGAATGGCAATACATTTCCAAGTCAGGATGGTGAGTGGCTCGGAGGGGAACTTGCAGGTGGAGGTGTTCCTGCGTATCTGTTGCCCTTGCCCTTTGCGACGGCAGTGGCCATGGGTTTGAAAAGTGCTGTCTGAGGATTTTTGATTAATTTCTGATGGGACAATATGTTGTGAGTGAGTCAGATTATTACCGTTGATATCCCTGGTCTTCATATTGAAGTGCAGTTGCAATATTCCTGTGCTCCATCTGGTGTTCTTTCACATCTCAATCATAATGGGCAGAATTTAATTCTAAGGTTTTTGAGCAGATTTGTAGCTCGGGTTGTGGAAGTTATGGTTGATTGGCTCGCCGAGCTGGTTCATTGCTCTGCAGATGTTTCGTTACCCTGCTGGGTAACATCATCAGTGCTGAAAACGAAACGTCTGCAGAGCAACAAACCAGCTCGGCGAGCCAACCAATCACAAGAATTTAATTCTCTCCCACCTCCACCTCCCTGCATCCCCCCACTGACCATGCAGGGTTTAGTGAAGAAGGGGGATTTTAAACAGACTTATAGAGGTTCAGGATAGTGGTGGAGCCTTCCAACTTCTTACATTACCCCTATTCCATTTCCAGGGATCTCTCACAATTAGAGCCCAGTAAAGGGTTTTGTTCTGTTTTCACTGGTGCCCCAGCAAGGGGCAAGGGGACTATTGCCATGCAACAAAGTACACCATCAAACCCTGACATGTTTTTATGGGTTGTTGATGGGGGGAGCTGGAGAAGAGGTCCCTTAAATATAAATGTGTCTGATTTGAGGGACCAGAAACTGGGATGGGGGTTTCTCCATTGAAGAAACAAATTCTGTAACCATGACTTTCCTTCCTGATTTGCCTGCGCCTGGGATCCAGCAACAATCCTGAGCCTTGAGGTGGGTTTCACATCAACAATCAGACAGGTTCTGTTTTAGATATTGAAGGATCTTCATGTTTTGTAATAATTAAAGATGACCCACTCAAACTTGGTAAAACAGGATTGAACATTCTGCTAATGAGCCTTACCTTGGAGTCAGATGTTATTTGATTGATGAACATCCCATCAATGAAGTACAAAACTCAATATAAAGAGGTCCTTGTACTTGCCAGTTGAAACAGAACAATTCGATGAAGCAACCAATAAGGATCAGAACCTGAGAGCAGGTGGAGATTTTGGCTGAAGGAGGGAGTTAATTGGTCATTAGGAGATGGTGAAAAAAGTGGAGTTGAGGCCTCATTCTGATCAGCCCTGATCTTAGCCAATGGCAGAGAAGGCTCTAAAGACCAAATGGCCTACTCCTAGTTTCTGTCTGATGCTGAGAACATCACATCAGAAATAGTGTCTGTTGATGATGGAATCACAGAAGCATCACAGTGCTGAAAAAGGCCATTCAACCCATCATGTCTTGCACATTGTTTCTATCCAAATAATCATCCAGTGCTCCTCTTGAGTGCTTCAATTGATTGATCGATTGATTTTATTGTCACATGTACTGAAATACAGTGAAAAGCTTTGTTCACGAGTGATACAGGCAGATCACAGCAAGCAAAGGATGTACAGACCAAAATGTTTTAGAGGCATTCAGGTCATATTATTTGAGGCTAGAGTCCATTCCACAGTCTGATAACACCGGAAAGAAGCTGTTCCTGAACCTGCTTGTGCGTGTGTTCAGGTTTCTGTACCTTCTGCCTGACTGAAGTGGTTGTAGGAGATCATTACCAGGGTGTGATGGGTCTTTGATGATGTTGGCTGCCTTACTGCGGCAGTGAGCCATGTAAATGGAGTCCATGGATGGAAGGTTGGCTTCCGTGATGGTCTGGGCTGTGCACACCACCTTCTGTAGCTTCTTACAGTCCTGGGCAGAGCAGTTGCCATATTAGGCCGTTATGCACGTGGACAGTATGCTTTCAATGGTGCATCTGTAGAAGTTGGTGAGAGACCTTATGGACATGCCAAATTTCCCCGAGGCTCTGTTGTGCCCTCCTAACTGTTGCATTTACATGGGAAGTCCAGGGCAGGTCATCAGTTATTGTCACTCCAAGGAACTTGATGCTCTTCACCCTCTCAACTTCAGTTACTTTGATGTAGATGGGGGCCTGTATGCCTCCTTTTGTTCTGATGTCGATCAATTCTTGAGTTTTGCTGACGTTGAGGGATAGATTATTATCATTGCACCATGTCACTAAACCCTCTACCTCCCTTCTGTATGTTGACTCTTTGTTGTTAGATATCCATCCCAGTACAGTGGTGTCGTCAGCGAGCTTGAACTTGCCTTGACTACATTTCCTGGCAGTCCATACCAAATCTGGAGGTATTTTTTGTTGTACTATGTTTGCAAATCACTTTGAATCCGTGGCCTCTAGTCTCTATCACAGGAACAGGAGTAGGCCATTCAGCCCCTTGAGCCTGTTCCATCATTCAATGAGACTATGGCTGATCTGTGAAACCTGCCCTTAATATCCCTTAATACCTTTGCTCTACAAAAATTTATCTCAGATATGAAATTAACAATGGATACAGCATCCACTCATGTTTATGGAAGAAAGTTCCAAACATTCACCACCCTTTGTGTGTAGAAGTGCTTCCTAACATCTCTCCTGAATGGTCTGGCCCTAATTCTCAGGCTATGCCCCCTAATTCCAGAATCCACAATCAATGGTAATAGTTTATCTTTTCCTCTTAATATTCCTATTAATATGTTGAAGACTTCGATCTGTTCACCCTTTATCCTTCTAAGTTTTAGAGAGAACAGGCCCAATTTGTATAATCCCTGCTCAGAATTTAAGTAATTTTGAGCAGGAACAGTTTCTCCTTATCTGATCTGCTTGGGTCACTTATGATTTTGAAAATCTCTACCAGATCTCCTCTTGACCCTCATCTCTCCAGGGAAAACAGTCCCAACCTCCTAAATCTAACCACCTAATTAAAGAGGCTCATCCCTCGGATCATTCTTTTAAATGTCTTCTGCAGTTTCTCTCCAAAGTGTAATGCCCAGAATGCAATACTCCAGCTAAGGACTGACAAATGACTGATGGAAACTGAATGTAACCACCTTGCTCTTGTATTCCATGCCCCAATTAATAAACTTTAATCTTTATTAACTGCTCTCTCCAACTACCTTCAAAATTGTTTCCTCTCATAGACCCAGGTCCTTCTGCTTCTGCACCCCCCTTCAGAATTGTACCCCTTGTTTTATATTTTCAACAAATGTTTACTGTCAGAAAACCACATGAGTTTCATAAATAGTAAATAACATCAGGCATGAAGCACAAATCTTTGTAACATGCAACACCATGCAATTTAAAAATGTCTTTTTAACAAGATGTTTAAGTATTTTAGAAAGACAATCCTTTGGCTTTTGTATTCTTGGCAGTTTTTTTTAGCATCAAAGTGTAACTGTTTTCATTTTTTTTGATAGAAAGAGCAAGGTGTTTCGAATGTATTTTGTGCTGATTTACAGAGAATTATGGAGTCCCAGCCATCAAATCCCCCATGGTTTTCATTTAGTTTTCATTTAGTTAGTGACCAGGAGAGCTATTTAGAACAGTTTCATAGTGTGAGACTTGCATGTACCACATCGGAAAAAAAAGACTTGCATTTGTATAGCACCCTTCACAACCTCATGGCATCCAGTAGAGGATTTAAGACGGGCAGAGTCAACTAATTCACAATGCCACTTTCAAAGCCAGGCCTGAGATAAATATGGTACCCCTGCTATATACTGCTCAACCGTTCTGTTAGCTGCTGTTTCTTTGTGTTTAACTTGATAATTACTTCAGAATTGTGGTTTGGCAGGCAGTCACATTTTTCTTTTAGAACAAACTGGAAGTATTGGCATCGTTGATGAAAACCTGCTCTGAGCAAATTAACAAAATTGCGCTTTTAAAAAAAAAACCCTCTTCTGTCCCGTTTTTGTGAGGGCAGTTTTCAATTGGCTGTCTCGGGATAAAAATGATTCACAGTGAGAACAATTGCAGCTTTTCATGTTCCGTTTAGCTATAATTTGAGAATGAGGACAGCTGTGCTTTTGTAACAGGCAAGGCTGTTGTATTAACACGGTCCTGGTGGCTTGAAGCTCATGCTGGTGTTTTGCAGCATTGCATTTTCAATTAAAGTTGCGAAGCCTGTTGTGCAAAGGTATAGTTACTTTATTCTGTCTATTCCCTTTGACTCTCCAGGAGGCTGATAATGAGAGAATCGGTCAAGGGGGCCAATGCTATGCAAGTTATCTCCCAACCACAGATGTTGGATAAGCTGAGAGAAGCAGAGTCGCTGTTGGATGACATTCAGAAGGGGCTCAACGAGTATTTAGAAAAGAAAAGACTTTTTTTCCCTCGGTAAACTACTTTTCCTTTGTACGCTTTTGTGCGGTCAAACGGCTTGCGGTGTATTCAAGTTGACTGAGTGGTTATTGGGGGCTTCGCTCCCCCCTTTTTTTCCCTTTTCTGCAGGTTTTTCTTCCTCTCTAACGATGAGCTGTTGGAGATTCTCTCGGAGACCAAAGACCCCCTTCGGGTACAGCCTCATCTCAAGAAATGTTTCGAAGGAATTGCACAGCTCACCTTCAGCACCGACAAAGAAATCACCCACATTGAGTCAGCCGAGGGGGAGAAAGTGAAACTCGTTGCTCGCATCAGGCCGGCCAAAGCCAAGGACCTCGTGGAGAAATGGCTTTATGAGGTGAAGTGGCTCCTTCTAACTCTGCTTGAGAAATCCTTACCACGAATAAAGAATGTAAGAACTAGGAGCAGGAGTAGGCCATTCCACCCCTCGAGCCTGTTCCACCATTTAATACCAACATGGCTGATCTCATCTCGGCCTTAACTCCACTTTCCTGCCCACCCATTACTCATTAAACATCCGTCTATCTCCTCCTTAAACTTATTTCAGTTTCTCAGCATCCATCTGGGGAAGTGAATTCCAAAGATTACAGTTCTTTGAGACAAGTGATTTCTCGTCATCTCTGCTTCAAATCTACTGCCCCTTATGCTAAAACTGTGACCTCTCGCTCGCTTTAGATGACCCCACATAAAGAAACGTCCTACTGCGTCCCTGTCTCCCACCAACCAATTAACCAAACTCCGACACATCCCTCCTGAGGTTTTGTTTGTTCACTGTGATTGTCAGGGTGTATCCTCCAGTATAACACACAATAACCTGGTGCTCCCTGTTACCCCTTGTGCATTTTAAATTATTGATGCAGAGCTTGCCAATGTTATGTGACTAAGAAGACTCCAATCAAAACTCTGGTTTGAATCAACTCCATTTAGGCCAGAAACTAATTGGGCAGGGGGTTGGGACACAGAACAGATGTAAAGTCAGAAGCAAGGTTCAGCCAGATATGTACTAGATATATACAGGAATACTAGGACTGTCCAGCGGGCAGAGAAGACATAGGCTGGATAAGGCACATGGGAAGACTGGAAAGCTAAATTGTGTCTAATTTAATGCAGTGAGCTTGACTGCTAAGACTGATAAACTCAGAGCATTTGATCAGCATGTGGGAATTTGATTTTGTTGCAATCCCTGAGACACTGTTGAAGGAAGGCCGGACTGGCAGCTCATCATTCCAGGATATAGAAGTTTCTGGAAAGATGGGTTGGGATGTAAGAGAGGTGGGGGCATTATATTATTGATAAAGGAGGCCATCACTGCAGTAATGAGGGAGGATGTCTTAGAAGGGTCTTCAAATGAGACCATCTGGATAGAGCTTAGACATAATAAAGGGCTGATTATGTCGCTGGGATTACACTGCAGGCCTTCACAAACAGTCAGAGGGAGATAGAAGAGCAGACAGGTAGGCAAATCACAGAGAGATCTGAGAGGAATAATGTTATAGTTGTAGGGAATTTCAACTTTGCAAACATTATCTGGGATCACTTTAGAATGGAAAGATTAAACAGGGTGGAATATTTAAAGTGCATCCAGGAGATCTTTCTATGTCAGTACGTGGATATCTTACTAGAGATGGAGTGGTGCTAGACCCAATCCTAGGAAATAAAGTCAGCCAGGTGGCTGATCTATTAGTGAGCAAGGATTTGTGGGTTAGCGGCCATAACTCTGTAAGTTTCAAACTCATTGTGGAAAAGGATAAGGATAGTGCAGAGGTTAAGTGCCTAAATTGGGGGGAGTCCAATTTCAATATCATTAGACAGGATTTGGCAGCCATAGACTGGGAGCAAAAACAGAAGTTGCTGGAAAAGCTCAGCAGGTCTGGCAACATCTGTGAAGAAAAAAATCAGAGTTAATGTTTCAGATCCAGTGACGCTTGCTCACTAAGTTCTGAAGTTCAAAAACTCCTGATTTACAGCATCCGCAGTTCTTTCATTTTTGTTTAAATAGACTAGGAGCAGCTACTTGCAGGTAAGTCTTTATTTGGAAAGTGAGAGTCTTTTAAAAGTAGCATAGTGAGAATTCAGGACCAGTGTGTTCCTCTCAGAGTGAAGGACAAGGGCAGCAAGTCCAGGGAACCCTGAATGTCAAGGGATACGGAGAGGTTGACAGAGAAAAAGAAGGAAGCATACGTCAGGTACAGAGCATTAAAAACAGGGGAGACCCAGGAGAGAGTAGGGAAGGTGCTCAGAAATTGGGAGGGTAAGGAGGGACCACAAAATATCGGATCAAGGAAAACCCAAGGTATTTTGTAATTATATTAAGAGTAAAAGGATTACCTGGGAACGAGTGGGGCCTGTTAGATTCTGAAAGGGCAATCTGTGCGTGGAGCCAGAGGACGTAGGTGAGGTCTTAAATGAATGAATATTTCTCATCTGTATTCACAAAAGAGAAAGAGACACTGTAGCTGGGAATTTCAGTTGGGAGGGTGAGATTATACAGCGTGTGACGATTAATAAAGAGTAGGTTTTAGATGTTTTAGCAGACATAAGGATGCATAAATTCCCAGGGCCTGATGAGATGTATCCCAGGCTGCTATGGGATGCGAGGGAGGAGATTGCTGGGACCCATCAGTGGTAGGTAAATTATTGGAAAAAGTTCTGAGGGACAGAATTACTCAATACTTGGAAAGACAGGGATTGATTGGGGATAGTCAAGCACGCATTTGTTGGAGGAAGATCATATTATGACTAATTTAATTGAGTTTTTTGACAAGGTGACTAAATGTATTGATGAGGGTAATGCAGATGATGTGGTTTACATGGACTTCAGTGAAGCCTTTGACAAGGTCCTACATGGAAGGCTGGTCCAAAAGGTAAGAGCCTTTGGGATCCAAGGTAAGTTGGCAAACTGAACCCAAAATTAGCTTACACATAGGAGGCAGAGGGTGAGGTGGATGTTTGTTTTTGTGATTGGAAGTCTGACTAGTAGTGTACGACAGGGACTGAAACTGGGGCCCTTGCTGTTTGTTATGTACACTAATGACTTGGATGTGAATGTAGAAGGTACAATGAGAAATTTTGCAGATGCCGTGAAAATTGGTGATCGTGTTACTGAGGAGGATAGTCTCAGGCTACAGTCTGATATTGATCAGTGTCTAAATTGGGCAGAGCAATGGCAGATGGAATTTAATCTCAATAAGTGCAAGGTGATGCATTTTGGAAGGTCTAATAATGGAAGGATTTACACAATGAATGGTAGGTCCCTGGAGAGTACTGAGGGATAAGGGACCTGTCAGCACATGTAGACAGGGTGGTGAACAAGGCATGTGGGATGCTTGCTTTCATTAACCTGGGTGTAGAATATAGGATCAAGGAAATCTTGTTGCAACTTTGCAAAGCATTGGTTAGGCCACAGATGGAATACTACGTACAAATCTGGTCACCACACTATCAGGAAAAACCTAGAAACTAGGACCATTCAGCCCTTTGAGCCTGCTTTGGCACTCAGTGTGATCATGGCTGATCCTCTGTCTCATTGCCACTTTCACCTCATGCTCATTGATCCTTTTAAAATCTAAACATTTATCTCTCTTGAATATCACCTGTGATGCCTCCTACCCTTTGAATAAAGAAATCTTTCCTCAACTCATTCCTAAATGGTCTACCCCATATCCTGAAACTATGTCCCCTGGTTCTAGACTCCCCACCCAGGGGAAAGCTCCTCCCTGCATCTAGTCTGTCCAGCCCTGTTAGAATTTTACACATTTCAATCAGATCCCCTCTCATCCTTCTAAACTCTAGTGAATACAGGCCCAGTCGAACCAGTCTGTCCTCATAGGACAGTCCTGCCATCCTGAGTATCAGCCTAGTGAACCTCCACTGCACTCCCTCTATTGCAAGTATAGCCTCAATTAGATGGGGAGCCCAAACGTGCATTCTGTACTCTAGGTGCAGGCAATATTTCCAGAATGGTTCTCAATGAGCTAAGAACAACAGGATGTTCAATTAAAGTTAGAGTCATTCTTATGTGCTGCTGGGTCACACAGGGCTGCCCATGAAGGTGATTCCCTCACCCTTTGTAAATTCCTCCCTCTGTCCCTGCTGTCTGTCCTATGTCCAGAGGTGAATCTGGGAGGAGGAATGTTACCAACACACTTTCAATTGACCTTTCAATGGGCCAATGGGCTGAGGAGTGGCAGATGAACTTTAATTTGGATAACTGTGAGGTGCTGCATTTTGGAAAGGCAAATCAGGGCAGGACTTATACACTTAATGGTAGGGTCCTGGGGAGTGTTGCTGAACAAAGAGACAGGTTCATAGTTCCTTGAAAATGGAGTGGCAGGTAGACAGGATAGTGAAGAAGGTATTTGGTACACTTCCTTTTATTGGTCAGTGCATTGAGTATGGGAGTTGGGAGGTCATGCTGCAGCTGTACAGGACATTGATTAGGCCACTTTTGGAATATCATGTTCAGTTATGTTCTCCCTGCTACTGGAAGGATATTGTGAAACTTGAAAGGGTTCAGAAAAGATTTACAAGGATGTTGCCAGGATTAGTGGGTTTGAGCTATAGGGAGAGGCTGAATAGGCTGGGGCTATTTTCCCTGGAGTGTCAGAGTGTGAGGGGTGACCTTATAAAAGTTTGTAAAACCATGAGGGGTATTGGATAGGCTGAATAATGAAGGCCTTTTCCTCAGGGTAGTGGAATGCAAAACTAGAAGGCATAGGTTTAAGGTGAGAGGGGAAAAGTTTAAAATGGACCTGGGGGGGAGATTGTTCATGCAGAGCATGATGCGTGTGTGGAATGAGCTG
Organism: Ginglymostoma cirratum; assembly: GCA_024137785.1. NCBI lineage: Eukaryota > Metazoa > Chordata > Chondrichthyes > Orectolobiformes > Ginglymostomatidae > Ginglymostoma > Ginglymostoma cirratum. The sequence continues at coordinate 1,054,271 of JAHRHZ010000134.1, forward strand.
CCAGAGGAAGTGCTGGAGACTGGTCCAATTACAACATCTAAAAGACATCTGGATGGGTATATGATTAGGAAGGGTTTACAGGGATATTGGCCAAATGCTGGCAAATGGGATTAGATTTATTTAAGATAGCTGGTCGGCATGGATGAGTTGGACCAAAGGGTCTGTTTCCATGCTGTATGTGTCAAGGTCTATGACCTGCAAGATTATGTGAAATATTAATGATATCATCTTGGGAGGAGTATCTATACCTGCAGATTTCCGCAAGTAGTGTGTCCTTTTCAACATAAAACTGGAGGTGAGTCACCAAACATGGAAAGCTCAATGGTTGAATGCTGGTTTTAATCAGTTACATAAGGCAGGTGGTCACAAACCCCCAGCCTATTTTAAACCCTGCTCCAATGTCTGGATGATGAAAATAAATGGAAATGTAATTGATTCTCAATCCTACCCAAGACTAACTACACCACACTAGAAAAAAACTGCTGTCTGTGTTGTAACAAGTGACGATCTGAAAGAGTTAATGTTGAGGTTACATTGAACTCCATCCAATATCAGTCTGTGTGCGGAGAATTGTGCAGCCTAACGTCAGACCTTGATGGAGACAGATGTTATCTCTGGCTCTTAGCGGTCTTTTGGACTTGTGTCTAAGGAGTCAATACAATTTGTAACTATTGCTATAATGCAATAAACAACATCTTGTTGCTAAGTCGATCATCCTATTGAATTGGAGAGCAGGCTCAAGGGCCTGAATGGCCTATTCCTGTTCCTGTTTCTAATGGGCTTACAATTGCCTCTTCCCATTAAGACTCAATAGTAGTTTATCCTCTACCACTGCTAATTGGAAACACTTAGTGACACTTGGAGTCAACACAGAAAGGAGGATTGACCCACCACACTGTCTAACCTGATTAACACTTTGGAAAGAGTAGAGAGGACAATTAGGGCTGGAAAGCATCCTCAATCCAATCCATAATTTCTATCCCTGCAATGCTGTTTTAATTTAATTTTGATTATGTTTCTGTTGCAGTTCTTTAAGTTTCAGTTGACCGCTTGATTTTTGTTTTCATTAGGGTCCCACCAAGTTGTTTGTTAAAAATAGAAAGGAGGATTGGTGGTAACACTCCACGGGGATCACAGATTGCCAGTGGTCAGTACCAGAACATATGACACCAGGTGATGGTTCAACGTATTGTTCAGGGATGACAAACACATGATTGAATCTAACAGCTAATTAGATATTGTGTGATAGTTGGAGAGACTGACAACCAGTACTGTAAACAGAAGAGTAACTAATAAATCCAATAGGAAAATCAGGAGAAACATTTATCCAGATATGGGTGATAAGAATGTAGAACTCATTGCAGTGGTTAAGGAGGACAACACATACATAGAGGTGCAGGGGAAAGAAAAAGAAGTGAATGCTGAGACAAAATGGATGGGAGGAGGATAAACACCAACATTATCCAATCAGACTGAATGTCCTGTTTTTGTACTGTACAATTGGAAGTGAACCACTTGACTGAATTGAGAAAAGTCTGAATTTTGATTTAAGAAGCAGTTTTTTTTTTTAATCATCTTTGGTTGGTAGCCGAAGTGAACTGTCTTGTTGTAGATTTCAGTTGTAATGCTGAACTGGCTCCAAACCCAGGGCCCAAAAACTGAGGCATTCTGTGCTTGGGTCGGGGGGCATGTGGCTGCTGGGCTCACGGATATGACTGTGATTTCTGTCCTTTCTCCAAACTCCAGGCCCAGGTCTCAGTTAGCATCAACCACAGAGAGAGAAAGATCTTGGACAAATGGCCATAAGCTTGATGAAAGAAGTCAGTTCAAAGAGAAGTTGCAAAGGAGGCGGGGAGGTTTAGGAAGGGAATTTCAGAGCTTTAGGGTCTTGGCAGGTACATGGATGGCCACCGTTGTTGGGGAATACATGAGAGGCCAGAATTGGAGGAAAACTGAAGTTTGCAGAAGTAATAGGGTTGTTGTTATGGGTGACTTCAACTTCCCTAATATAGACTGGAACCTCTTAAGTGCAAATAGTTTGGATGTAGCAGATTTTATCAGGTGTGTCCAGGAAGGATTTCTGACTCAGTATATAGATAGGCTGACTAGAAGGGAGGCCATATTGGATTTAGCACTTGGTAATGAACTAGGCCAGGTGTCAGATCTCTCAGTGGGACAGCATTTCCGTGATAGTGATCACAACTTCCTGACCTTTCCTGTAGTCATGGAGAGGGATAGGAGCAGACGGTATGGGAAAGTATTTAACTGGGGGAGGGGTAATAGTATTTATGATTATTTGGAAAAGCACAGTTTGATTAGAAATAGTCAGCATGGCTTTGTGAGGAGGTCAAAACACATCGATGAAAGTAGAGCAGTGGATGTGGTGTATATGGATTTTAGCAAGGCATTTGATAAGGTTCCCCATGGTACGATCATTCAGAAAGTAAGGAGGCATGGGATTCAGGAAAAATTGGCTGTCAGGATACAAAATTGGCTGTCCAATAGAAGACAGAGGGTGGCAGTAGATGGAAAGTATTCAGCCTGGAGCTTGGTGACCGGTGGTGTTCCGCAGGGATCGTCCTGGGACCTCTGCTCTTTGTGATCTCTATCAATGACTTGGATGAGGAAGTGGAAGGGTGGGTTAGTAAGTTTGCCGATGACACGAAGGTTGGTGGAGTTGTGGACAGTGTGGAGGGCGGTTGTAGGTTGCAACAGGGCATTGACAAGATGCAGGGCTGGGCAAAGAAGTGGCAGATGGAATTCAACCTGGAAAAGTGTGAAGTAATTCATGTTGGAAGGTCAAATTTGAATGCAGAATACAGGGTTAATGGCATGATTCTTGGCAGTGTGGAGGAACAGAGAGATTTTAGGGTCCATGTCCATAGGTCGCTCAAAGTTGCTACCCAAGTTGATAGAGTTGTAAAGAAGGTGTATGGTGTGTTGGCTTTCACTGGCAGGGGAATTGAGTGTAAGAGCCGTGAGGTTATGCTGCAGCTGTGTAAAACCCTGGTTAGACCACACTTGGAATATTGTGTTCAGTTCTGGTCGCTTCATTATAGGAAGGATGTGGAAGCTTTAGAAAGGATGCGGAGGAGATTTACCAGGATGCTGCCAGGACTGGAGGGCAGGTCTTATTAGGAAAGGTTGAGGGGGCTAGGACTTTTCTCTTTGGAGCGAAGACGGATGAGAGGTGACTTGATAGAGGTGTACAAGATGATGAGAAGCATGGATAGAGTGGATAGCCAGAGACTTTTTCCCAGGGCGGAAATGACTATTACGAGGGGGTATAATTTTAAGGTGATTGAAGGACGGTATAGCGGAAATGTCAGAGGCCGGTTCTTTACACAGAGTGCTGGGCATGTGGAATGCGTTGCCGGCAGTGGTAGTGGAGTGAGATACTTTAGAGACTTTTAAGCGACTCTTGGATAGGCACATGGATGATAGTAAAATGTAGGGTATGCAGGGTAGCTTGATTTTAGTAGGATGATAGGTCGGCACAACATTGTGGGCCAAAGGGTGTGTATTGTGCTGTACTGTTCTATATTCTATGTGTTTTGTTGGAATGGTGTGTGTGCGCGTGCGTGTGTGTGTGTGCGCGCACGCGTGTGTGTGTGCACGCGTGTGTGTGCGCACATGTGTGTGTGCGTGTGCATTTGTGTGTGTGTGTGAGACAGATGGGGATGGAGGTGTGGAGAGATTTGAAAAAGTGGATAAGAAATTTAAAAAATACTTGTTTGAGAGTCAGTGTAGATCAGAAATCAGTGTGGGTGTTAAAAGATCAGCATTTGAGCGGCAGAATTTTGGATGAACTCAAGTTTGAGAGTAGGGGATGGGGGCTGGCTGGGAAATCATTGTTTAGATTGGAACTCAGCAAAGGAAGTGAGGCTATTCACCTCTTGGTAAGAATGGAAACAGAGAATTTCTTTAAAAACCGTGAAACTTTCAAAATGTTGATATTCAGAGAGTGCACTTGTACAAGAAACACAAGAAGTTTGCATGCAGTTGCAACAAGCAATTAGGGAGTGAAATGGCAGATAGGATTTTATTTCAAGGGAGTTGGAATACAAGAAGAGAGAGATCTTGCTACCATTGGGAAGACCAAACCTGCAATACCCTGTGCTCTCCATATTTAAGGAAGATGCCACTTGCACTGGAGGTAGTACAACACAGGGCATTAGATTGGGCCCCACGACTAGGGGTCTGCCCTATGACAGGCTCAGTAAATTGTGTCTATCCTCTCTGGAGCTTAGGAGAATATGAGGCGATCTCATTGAAACAGCCAAGATTCAAAAGAGGTTTGACAGGATTGACTGAGGGGTTGTATTCCCCTGTCTAGGGAATCTAGGAGACTCTGGATAACTCCGATTGTTTGGGACTGAAATCAGGAGGGATTTCTTCAGCCAAAGGGATTGTGAATATTTGGAATTCTTTACTCCAGACAGTTGTGGGTGCCCCATCACTGGTTATACTTAGTGCTGACCATGGTAGACATTGGGCTTTTGAGGAATGAAGGGAAGTTGGCAACAGTTGAGTAAAGTAGAGAGATAATCAGTCATGATTATTGGAATGGTAGTGCAGGCTTCAGAAGCCTAATGGGTTACTCCTGCTCCTATTTCTCCAGGTCAAGTGCAACTGGGAAGAGGAGGTAGAAGATGATAGACAGGATATGGGGTTAGAATCTCAGGCTCAAAAAGATATGAAGTTTAAAGCATCTGATTTTGCTTCAGAAAGAGATATGGATTGAAATCAGTGGCCAGAGCATAGATAGTTGTGGAAACTAAGGTCTTGGCCTTCCTAAAGTTTAATTGGAGAAAGGATCTGCTCATCTGGGACTAAAGGTTAGACAAGCTGTCTGACACCACAGTTGAGGGAGGTGGTGACGGCTTAAACTGGGAGTCATCTGCTGAATGTCACACAGCTCCCCCAGCATCTTAACACCTTCAAACAATCACACAATAGGCCAACTCATCATCTGTTCTCTAACACTGCAGCTCTTGACATTCCTCTCATTGCCAAGTGACAGTCCACATGTTAACAAGCAGCATACTGACATTGTAGCTTCAATTTTAACATCACTGTATAGGCCCACTCAGCATATCCATGAGGGTGATAGCAGGTCAATTTAATGTTTAAATTTAATACTCCATCTCTTTACCTGGCCAGACCTTCGAAGTATAGAAAGAAATAACTATCTGAGTAACTGCAAATAGAATTTGGGTTGTTGAATTATCGATCAGTGCTCAGGACAAGTTGCTGAATTAGTGGAACAAATCTCAGAACTCTTTCTTCCTCTACGTTAACCCTTGTATATTCCCCCACCATTGACATTGTGCCTTTAACTGTCTAGGGCCCAAGGTAAGTTTCCAAACTGAACGCTCAGTAGGACTGAATATCTCTTGTATCGTAAATTAAAACTGAAAGAACTGCGGATGCTGTAAATCAGGAACAAAAACAGAAGTTGCTGGAAAAGCTCAGCAGGTCTGGCAGCATCTGTGAAGAAAAGAAATCACCGTTAATGTTTCGGGTCCAGTGACCTTTCCACAGAACTTTATATATATGTTATATCGTACTTATCGGACTTTTGGTGTTTCTCTCCTTAGTGTAAAGTAGCATTCTTAAATTGTTGGTTCTCTTGGATTTTCTCCAACAATTTTTGTTACAGTCTGACTATAATTCATTTACTGAGGTTTGCTCTTCAGTTGACCATAGTGAGATTAGGAACATCACTTATTAATGCTATTAATCCAATCCCATCCACTGTTACACAAGTATTATCCAGCTGATGGCAAAGTCTGTATTACACTGGGTCTGTACTAACCAGGGCTGACCACACTGGGTCTGTAATACCAGGGCTGACCACACTGGGTCTGTAACGGCAGCAAGAAGTTGTGGAAATAATATGGCTTCATTAAGAAGTGCTTTTCTTGAGCAGCCTTTTTGCAGCAGTAATGTTGTTACATGCAGTTTGCAAATATGGTTTTGAAATGTAGCATGAAATAACCCTTTCATTTTGAAGAAGAAATGAGACCACGTAAAGAAAACTGTGTCAGCAGTAATGAAGATAGATTCACTGCCGTGCTTTATGGCTTTTTATTCCTATGTGATTGTGATACAGTGGCACGTAGGGATGAAAGCCATGAACTGCTCAGTGGCGAACCTCGGGGGAACGTCCTGGAGCATTCCAATGTATGCTGTATGTATGAACAGGTTCCCCTTCACCTCGCTCAATCAGCAATAGTTTAAATCATTGCTTCTTGCTCGTCGATAATAAACGAGGATTGGCAATAGCCTTGCCATTTCAGATCAATAGAGGGAAGCAAATTATTGAACAAGTCTGATCTAGCAATTTGTGGTCCACACTTTTCTAGAGCATTTGCTTTCCAATTGATTATTATTCATTCTTTAAAGCACTTCACCGTTTTGGTGCTGCACCTGCCTTGGTTAGAGTTGTTTAACAAGTTTGATTTCCTTTGATACAGAAGTTAGAATGCTGCTTTAAGAAGTGTGTATATTTCATTTCAAAATACACTAATACATTCTTCTTGGCTATGAAGGTATTTGATTCAACCATCATTAGAGCAAGTCCACAGCGCACACATGAATGCGAATCAGCACCTGTTGCTAAGTCATACAATTAAATGATTTCTGGCAATAAAGTTCTGCCTCACTAACTATCTGAAAACATGTTAATTCTACCACTGGTTGTGAGATACAGGTGTAGCTGACTTTAAGTTGACAGTATTCAGTCAATTATAGCAGCCCTAGTGCGGACTGAGGGAGGGGCAACAGGGTTTTGCTTTGGTCATGCATCTGTTTTTATTTAGCGTTGAAATTTATTCAAATAAAGCTCCCTGTAAACTGACTTCTCCTCTCTGCTTACTGACTTTGGTTCATGGCAATTGATGGTTTGGCGAAGAATGTTCATCAAATATTTAGATGCTATTTCTGTCTTATCATGAATGAAATATTTGTCTCACTAGACACGGTGTAAAAAATCACTGAAATCCATGTTGACAGAACAACGAAAGGCAATGAATGATCACTTCAGTTTGATACAATGAAGGAATTTGTGACTTGTTTCACTTACCATAAACAACTGAAGCTCAGGGTATCCATAACTATCTCAAGACAGCACACTTAAAATATGGTGTGCATACAGGATCGTTTGGAACAGGTGACTTTGCCAGTGCCCTTGTGGGGTAATAATTAATTCCATGCTTTCAAAGAAAATGTATGGCATACCCAAAACCAGTGAGATTCAGAAATACGCCTATGATAATTGTTTTTCCTGGAAATCAAGCTGCTAACCTGAATTGCAAGACTCTTTCTATTCATTCATGACATCCCTAGTTGCCCTTGAGAAGGTGTTAGTGAGCTGCTGCCTTGAACTGCTGCAGCCCATATGCTGTAGGTAGGCCCACAGTACTGTTAGGGCAGGAATTCCAGGATTTTGACCCAGCAACAGTGAAAGGAATGGCAATATATTTCCAACATAGGATGGTGAGTGGCTTGGAGGGGAATCTGCACATGGTGGTGTTCCTATGTATCTGCAGTTCTTGTTCTTCTAGACGGAAGTGGTCATGGGTTTGGAAGGCGCTGTCTGAGGATCTTTGCGGTGAACTTCTGCAGTGCATCTTGAAGTTGGTACACACTGCAGCTACTGCGCGTTGGTGATGAAGAAGTCAAGGGCACCACATCCACAAACAGTCATTTGGGCTGCTTTGTCCTGGATGGTGTTAAGCTTCTTGACTATTGTTGGAGCTGCAAGCATCCAGGTATGTGGGAGTATTCCATAACACTACAAACTTGTACCATATAGGTGGTGGTGAGTCAGGCGAGTTACTTACCTCTAAACTGCTCTTGTAGCCACAATATTTATGTAGTGAATCCAGTTCAGTTTCTGGTTGATGGTCATCCCCAGGCTGTTGCTGGAAGGTGCTGATCTAAGAGAAATGAGTGAGGTCAGTGCCAATCCACAGTTGGTTGACAGATCCAGTGGGCCCCTGGGCTAACTGGGAAAGTATTCTGCAATCTTCCCACTTTTCCAATTTGTATGTACATCAAGCAGGTGACTAGCATACCCCAGAGCTGATTTCCCCATATCTCAGGTATCTTTCAGCCTTTTAGGAACCCAACGTTGGCCATTAACTGCCTCTCGAAGGGCCTCATTTCACCTTCTGCAGTAATTATTCAACCCGAGGGCAGAGTGGAAGGAAGACAAACAGCAGAAAGAGGTGTAGGTTTTTAGAAGGTCCCCTGTGCCCATTAGGGCAATCTCATCCCCCCATGACTTCTGTGCCGTTGGTAAACAAGTCAATAATGGCATTCAAGAAGGCAACTCCCATCACTTTCTCGAATTGGAGGTGGACAATAAACTCAGGCCTTCCTGAGAATATCCACAAACTGAGAATTTCTATCCTTTTAAAATCAAAATAAGGGGATGAAAGGGGATATGGTCAATGTTGGACACTCATTTTTGAGATGATGTTCCTGACTGTGTGTCCCACGTCCCCTCAAGTTGCAGATTCTGTTTGGAGGCAGTTTCATAAACATTTGACATGTTTATGACAGTAAAGTATGAAGAATATTTTGCTCCTGTTGTCTATATACTAATTACAAAGTTTAGTTAACAATTTATCAGACAAATAGAATATTGAAATAATAATTACCACCTTCACTTTTGGATTACTGGGTCCTAAATTGTGATGGAACTGCTATTAACACAGTCATTATGATATAACCAGTTACAATATTTGTTTGATTATCTTACTTAAGATACTGAAACTGGGGCTGATTGATCGTTTGATGTCGGAGTTACTTTAGTGTAGGAATGTATCTTTGTTTTGATTTGAATAAGGGAGTAGGGAGTAGGTCATTTGTCCTCAGCTCCACTTTAAATAGCCTGCCTTTATTCCTGTACTAATGTCACCTGGTTGTAGAGCTACCAGCCAAAGTTAATCCAGTTCAGTTTCAGCTGCCCCTCCAGAATCATAAGAATGTTTTAAGGTTCAATGATATTGACTTGTCATCTTTGTATTCCTAGAAATTCTAGACCCAGTTTCCTCAAATCTCTCCTTATAAAATAATTGTGCCATCCCAGGTATTAATGTGGTGAACCTCCATTGTGCTCCCTCAATGGCAACTATATCTTCCTTAAATAAGGTGACTACTGCACACAGTAGTTCTTCTCATTACTTGGCTGTACCTGCACACTAACCTTCTGTGATCCATGCACTAGGACACTCATATCTCTCTGCATCTCAGCTCTGCAATCTCTCATCAATTACATTAAATGTGTTGTTTATAGTCTTCCTGCCAAAATGGTCTATTGCATACTTTCCTCCACTATACTCCATTTTCCAGATGTTTGCCTATTCACTTAACCTAAAATCTTCTCAAAAACTTTGATCACTTATCTTATGTATAACTTGCAGTAGTCTTCCAATGTCCGCTTCATAACTAACTTTCCTACCTATCTTTTTGTCACCAGCAAATTTAGCAACCATACCTTCAATCCCTTCACATGGGTTTCTAGGCTCTATTATAATAAATAAAAATAATAAAAATTATAATATAGTGAGGGGGTGAAGTACAAAGATTTCTAGTTCGTTAGAACCATTTGAGAATCCTTGTGCAGATTCATAGCCACTGATCTCTTTTATTGAGCTACTGATACCATATTGCCCAAATAAAGTCTTTGACAGAAGTAAGTTTAATCAACAGTAAAAGTTTAGTATATAGTACTTAATAACTAGTTACATTACATCTGAGATCCGTGGCAGTCTCATGTAAGCCATCAGGCTGAGCATTCTAGTAAAGACATTACTATTTAGCTACACAGACTAAGCACTAAGGTGACAACTTACAGACTGAAAGACACAGGTTAGAACCGTCCATGAAGAATGCTTTGTATCATGATGGGTAGAGTTTATTGCCCGATGTCAGTTAACCCTTCCAGATACTAATTGCCTTCTACAGCAATATTAATCCTTAATAAACCATATGTATTGTGTTCAGTTCAGAGCACACGCTTTGGGGAAGGATATCCCAAAGGGCTTTGCAACAGTGCAAAGAAGCTTTTATTGGGATGGGATCAGGGACAAGAAACTTCATTTATGTGGAAAGATTGGAGAAGCTGGTATAGTTCTCTCAAGAGCAGAGAGGAGCAAGAGAAGCAATTAAAGAAATGAGGGATTTTAACAAGTAAATAGGAATACAGTTGTGTCAGCAGGGTCAGTCACCAGAGATGCATGGATTTAAACAGATTGGATGAAGAGCCATATAAGAATTATTTTTAAGTGCACACAGTGAGCTATGGCACTCTGCAATATAAGTGGCTAAAACGCAGAAAGAATCTCTGAAAGGAATGGATAAATGTTTAAAATGGAAAAAGAATTGTCTGGCTGTCTGGAAAGAACACAAGAATAGGATTAATTCACAGCCCTCTCCATGAGCTAGTATAGTGACGATGGATCAAATAGCCTCTTTTCACACTGTATCAGTGTACCACAACAGAAAGCAGTAGGTCAAATATAAAGGATTTCAAACAAAGACCAGAGGATATTCCTTCACAGAGACCCATGACGCTATAGAATTCACTTCCAGGGCTCGTGGATATGGCAAAATGTCAGCATTGAGGATGAGATCGGTCGGGTGGAAGAACAGGGTTGGAGGAACAGGAGAAAGAAGCATAATTTAAACTATTAACATGCATGAGAAATACCAATATGGTCTTGTTGGGTTCAATAGCCTGTTTCTATGTTGTTACATTTGTTCATTTCCCTGAGAATTATAGGCTCATGAGATTGACTTTTATTCTGATCAAATACGTTCAGGCTGATTGCATAAAGGAAACAATTACAGAGATATTAGCAAGCATGGAGGTAATAAATGCAAATACACTGGGCTTGTGGAAAGTATTTTAGGCCTAATGAAAATAACTGGAAGATGATGAGGATCAGTAACTGAGGTATCAGTGATGAGAACACTTTAATGTGGCTTTCAGACGTTTTGGATGTGGATCTGCAAATCCAAGCAAAGCTTGGGACATGCGCAAGGAGAAATATAAATCCAGCAAGCAGGAAGATCTGAAGAAACATCAAAAAGTGAAAAGGAAAGTAAAAGAATCCATGGGAGGTATTTAACAGGGGCTATCAGGAAGTTATTAATTCAGTAAGTAAGATACTGAAGAGGCAAAACTGAGTTTGAGTAAAGATTTAGTAAATACAACCTGAGACTGGTGCATCTGGAGTTGGGTGCATTCCCAGCACTGATTCTTCCACCTCAACATCCTGGGGGTTACATTGACCAGAAACTGGACTGGACTAGCCATGTAAATACAAAAATTTCTGGAGAAACTCAAGGGGTCTGACAGCATGTGTGGAGAGAAAGCAGAGTTCACGTTGCAAGTCTGGTGACCCTTCTTCAGAACAGGACTCAAAATGTTAACTCTACTTTCTCTCCACAGATGTTGCCAGACCTACTGAGTTTCTCCAGCAATTTCTGTTTCAGATCTTCAGCATCCTCAGTTGTTTGTTTTATTTTAGCCATATTAACACAGTGGCCACAAGAGCAGGTCAGAGGCTAGGAATCCCGTAGCAAGAAGGTCAACACTTGACTCCCCAAAGCCTGTCCATCACCTACAAGCCACAAGTCAGAAGTGTGATGAAAAACTCCCCACTTGCCTGGATGGGTGCAGCTCCAAAAACACTCAAGAAAATTGACACTCTCAAAGCAGCTGGCTTGATTGGCACCACATCTACCCACTTTTAACATTCACTTCAACCAACACCAAACCACAATGGCAGTAATGTGTATTATAAACTAGATACACTGTAAAAACTTACCAGAACACCTTCCACAGAATGCTTAAAAACCCATGACCACTTCCATGTGGAAGGACAAGGGCAGCAGATACATGGAAACATACCCACCTGCAAGTTCCCCTCCAAATCACTCACTGTCCTGACTTGGAAATGTATCATTGTTCCTCCACTGTCAAAATCCTGGAAACACCTGCATCGTGAATCTTCCCAAATTAAATGGACTGCAGTGGTTCAAGAGGAGCTCAGTTACACCTTCTAAAGAGCAATTACAGATGAGCATTCAACGCTGCCTAATCGATGACACACATAGCCACTGAATGATTCAATAACAAAGAATATGTACATCATCTGTATGAGGCAATATTTCTCTAATTTGACAACTAGGCTTGTGTCACTATTGTGATCCCTTTCCCAAGGCCATTCTAATATATTGGTGAAACAACAATTACTTTAATCACCACAATTCATCAAAGGTGCCACTCCAGTCTACCAGAGGTCCTGTTTCTTAGATGAGACTTCCCAAGAACCCTGTCTGTCTCTTATAGAGGTTAAATCTTCTCTGGGACTTAACATAGAGTTATACCTGATGCCAAGCTAATATTTATCCTCAATCAACATCACAAGGACAAATTATCTAGCAATTAAGTCATTGCGGTTGTAGATTCTTGCTGTTTGCAAATTGCCTGGTGTGTTTCCTGTATCACAACAGCGACTACACTGTAAAAAGTACTTCTGACTGTGACAAAAACAGAAATTGCTCGAAAAATTCAGCAGGTCTGGCAGCATCTGTGAAGAGAAAGCTGAGTTAATGTTTCAGGTCCAGTGACCCTTCCTCAGAACCTTTCTTCTGTTCTGAAGAAGGGTCACTGGACCCAAAACAGTAACACTTTCTCTCCACAGATGCTGCCAGACCTGCTGAGCTTTTCCAGCAATTTCTGTTTTTGTTTCTGATTTCCAGCATCTGGAGTTCTTTGGGTTTTCCTTTACTTCTGACTGCAAAGTGCTTTAAGACATGTGGTGGTAATGAAAAGTGCTACATGAATGAAAGTCTTTCTTTTTTTAATAAATGAACATGTATACATATATAGTTATATATACATATACAAGATGGTGGCAGAGTAGGACACTTCAGCCAGAGCTCATCTGCTCTGTCCATTTCTTTCTGTTTTTTACCCTCTTTATTCCCTTCTTTTCTTTCTCTCCTTATGTTTCTTCTTTCTTCTCCCGGCCTCAGCACGGACCCAGGGAGGTGTCCTCCCAGCCCAGAGTGGGAGTTTTTTAGCAACACATGGTGGTCTTCTGGCTCAGTGACCAAGACAGCTAGCAATGACAGTGGGGCCCTGCGTGTACCCGAGTGATCAGCGGCTGTGAGCGGATCCTGCCCGGGTACGTCCCCGGAGGCAGCAGAAGGAGATCAGAGGCAGCAGCAGCAGAGGCGATGATGGCATCACAGCCCAATGCAGGAAGAGCAAGTGGTGAGGGAAGTCCCCCAGGATCTGTGGCAACAGTAGCAATAACAGACAGCTGAGGTCTCCCGGAGAGCGAGCCAAGTGCAGGAGATTGGGACCCCAGCAAGCACTCATCAAAGACCATTGAACTTTTAACTTTACTCCTTTATTTTTCTAGTTTATGTTACAAAGGACTTTAATTTTAATGATTACCGTATTTCTTTATTTTCTACTTATTCTATGAAGGCTTAACTTTTTAACTTTGTTTCTTTTGCTACTTCGTACCTGAGGTTTTGGTACCTAGATACCTTGTACCAAAGATGGCGCCGTGTGTGGTGACATTATACACTTTCTTGATACTCCTGTACTTGAGTGCACGTGATAATAAATCAAAATTTAAACCTAAATTATGCATGAAAATAGGAACATCTTCTTCGTATTAATCCTATCCAATGTGTTTTTTTTACTTCATGAGAAATGGTGTTTACCCACAGCAACAAAACCAAGTTGGTGATATCATAATTTATATTCCACACTGGGGGAGGAAATAAAATACACTCCTGAAGAAAGTGGCCACATTGACTCCAAATATCAGCTTCATTCTTCATTGAATTGCACAGTTTTTTAATCTGTCATTGTAATAAGAACACAAATGAAGACAAATTATATTCTTGGGCTTCTAAGAAAATTTCTGCTATTTTGTTTTCCTACATCAGGTGGAAACCCTTAAATCTGCTGAAGTTAGCGTTGGGGTTAGGGTTAGTCAATAGTCAATGGACCAATCATGTCTGAATTCTTTGCCTGACAAATCCCAAAATAATCTCATGCCCCACTCTCACAATATCTCATATCAATCCCAAACTAATCCGACTGCTCCATTCAATGGCCCTGCATCAATCCGGATGAATCCCATTGTCCTATGCTCTCCCAATAGCCCTGTATCAATCCTAAACTAATCCCACTGGTCTGCTTTCTCCCCATGCTCCTGTATCAATTCCCAAACTAATCCCATTGCCACACTGTCTCCCCTTGGGCCTGTATCAATCACCAAATTAATTCCACTACTTATTTCTCGTTATAGCCCTCTGTCAATCCCAAACTGAACCCACTATCCCAAAATTGTCCCCAAAGCCCTGTATCAATCTCTCCCGTCTGTTTTCCATCATCACTGTTCTTCAGAGCAGTGTTTCTCCATGGTTCTCAGCTGGCACTTAAACTGCACTCAGAACTCAAAAACTAAGTCAAGAGAAATGTAGAGATAACAAGCATGGGGCTGGATGAACACAGCAGGTCAAGCAGCATCATAGGAGCAGGAAAACTTGACGTTTCGGGCCTAAACCCTTCATCAGAAA
>JAHRHZ010000134.1:1069295-1080721 GCA_024137785.1 Ginglymostoma cirratum
TATTTATTTCAGAACCCTCTTCCCCTCTCCCCTTTCTGATGAAGGGTTTAGGCCCGAAACGTCAAGTTTTCCTGCTCCTATGATGCTGCTTGACCTGCTGTGTTCATCCAGCCCCATGCTTGTTATCTCGGATTCTCCAGCATCTGCAGTACCTTTTTATCCAAGAGAAATGTAGAAGCTGGCCTTTATCTCAAGCAAACTTGATTATAAAGTAGTGATAGTAATCTCACAGCTGGACAGAGCTCTGGTCAGACTCCCATCAGAAAAATCTGGATTTGGCTCTGGACACTGCACCTTGGGAGGGATATATCGACCCTGGAGGAGGTGTAGCACGCATTCACCAAAATAGTATTGAGGGCAAAAGGGTTGTTATGAGGACGGGTTACACAAACACGGCTTGTATTCCTTCCTTCCATTTCAGTATGGATGATAAAGAGATTGTCTAGCTGAAGTGATTAAAAGACTTGACAGGATTGGTCTAGAGAAACTATTTTCTCTGTGGGGGGGAGCTGTGTGGAAACAAAACCTTCAATTAGAGCCGGGAGGACATCACAAAAAACCTCTTCACACAAAACAACTTGGAACTCCCTTTCCCAAAAACTTGCAGTTCATTGAAAATGTAAGGTATTGGTGGTTCTGGTACCCAGATTGGATAAAGGAGTTAAGATACAGGTCAGCCATGATTGAACTGAGTGACACAACAGGCTTGAAGGAACCATAGAATCCCTACAGTGTGGAAACTGGCCGTTTGGCCCAACCAGTCCACACTGACCCTCAAAGCAATCCACCCAGCTATAACCCACTAATCTACACATCCTTGAACACCATGGGCAATTTAGCATGACCAATCCACCTAACCTGCACATCTTTAGACTGTGGGAGGAAACCGGAGCACCCAGAGGAAACCCATGCAGACACTCGGAGAATGTGCAAACTCCACACAGACAGTCGCCTGAGGGTGGAATTGAACCTGGGTCCCTGGTGCTGTGAGGCAGCAATGCTAACCACTGAGCCACCACACTGTCCCCTTCCTCTTGTTTCTAATTCGTTACTGTGTGGTCTGGCCAGTGTTTTGTACACTTTCTTAGTACGAATTTATTCTTATCCTGAATAATGCTATTTATAAAACCAAGATGTGAATGGCCTGTACTTTATCAATCAAGGAAATCTGTCACTGAACCCTTGAGGTCTCTCTTCTCAAACACACACCATGTCCTCCTATGACACAGATATTCCCAAACTTTGTTTTCAGCCCAGAATATTTCTCTGAGCTTCTTCCCATCAACATAAATTGTATCAGCTCCCTATCTATTCAATGAATAGATCTGTGTCACCCTGAGCCCCTTTTTGGGTTGATGCCACACCATGAGTTTGGGTTCTTTGCACATTGGTTGAGTAGAAGGCAAAGTGAAGGACTGTCTTTAGGCCTGGATTTCAAAATAACACACAGTTGTGCATTAAAACTAAATCCTACTGTATGCAGTAATCATAGGTATACCAGGGTCTAACTTAGGTAAGGACTAAACTATCATTTTCATGTGTTCATACCTGTATTTACTCCATATTTTCCAGAAAACAATGTCATTTAGTCTAGTGTGGAATGATCTAATTCAGCCACACTGTGCTGTTTATACCCAGTGATGTGTAGCTCCGTGACATCATTGCAAGATTACTCCAAAGGCCCAAAGCCCTTGCATAACAACATTCATCCACATGCTTTGTAAAATCTGACTACGTTTCTAATGTTAATAAATTGTAATATCACACACCCTCAAAGCCCAATTCCAAATCAGATGACAGAAAGGGTGGCATGGTGGCTCAGTGGTTAGCACTGCTGCGTCACAGTGCCAGGGACCCAGGTACGCTTCCACCCTCGGGCGACTGTCTGTGTGGCGTTTGCACGTTCTTTCCGTGTCTGCATGGGTTTCCTCTGGGTACTCCGGTTTCCTCCCACAGTCCAAAGACGTGCAGGCTAGGTGGATTGGCCATGCTAAATTGCCCATAGTGTTCAGGGATGTGTAGGTTAGGGGGGATGGGTCTGGGGGGGGGGATGCTCTCAGGGTCGGTGTGGACTTGTTGGGCCAAAGGGCCTGTTTCCACACTGTAGGGATTCTATGAAATGGGCTGAGTGCTAATCCCTAGCACACACCAATTCAAACAGGAGACGTTCTCCATCAGTCAACCAGCATTTTTACCAGATCGTAACAGGCTCCACTGCAAGCACCTCAGAAGTCTTTGACAATCTGTACACTCAATGCCTAAGCTCTTTGCCTCAAATAGATGTGACATTTCTTCAGAAAAAAAACCCCCATCAACACAAATCATATCATGGAACCTCCCAGGAGTCCATAGAGAAAAAAATTGCATCCCTGAACAGTGACTGGACAGCAAGGGTACAGAATGCGGGGGTCATTAACCACACTCACTGGGCAATGATGTCAGAGTGAGGGGTGCGGCTAACTAACTCCATCCTCAACACAGAGACAATGGGCTGTTTGCCTTCCATTCTACGATTACTGCATATTTACCATGAAAGTCGTATACCCTGCTATAGCAGATCTGTGTCCTAGCGACAATGTTCAGAGAGACACAACAGGCAGATTCTCATGGGGGTATTTGGAAGTGGTGGGTGGATGCAGATTCTGGGATTCCTGCCCCCGTTCCCAGTGTTTGCAATTCTACTTGGTGAAGGATGTGTGAGGACAGCCTGCATGGAATCATAGAATCTCTATAGTATGGAAGTAGACCATTCAGCCCCTTTGAGTCGGTACTGATTGTCCAAGCAGCATCCCACCCAGACCCAGACCCAGCCCCTCACCCTGTCCCTGTAATCTGCATTTCCCATGGCTAACCCACCTAAGCCTGCACGTCCCTGAACTCTACAGGCAATTTAGCACGGGCAATCCACCTAACCTGCACATCTTTGCACTACATTCACCTCTCCTAACCTGGCCAGCCCCATTGGGGTAAACATCGCATAACTGCAATGCCCTCCCCCTGCAATTTGCAGGGAGTCGAATTAGCTTCTCACTGACTCAGGGTTCGTGCCCCTTCAGAGGAACTGTGGCTCATTGTCTTTTTGGGAACCTTTTAGAAGGTAAATTTAAAATGTCTTACCCATGGCCAGTCATGTCCCCCTTCCCCCATCTCTACGCAACTTTCATTCCCATTCACTCAGTACATATGTAGCCAACAAACAATGACAATGGCAAGCATTGAAGTCCTGAAGGAAAAGTAAAGCATCCAGTCAGAAATCCACTGTTACTCTAACACTTTAAAAGTATAAATCAGACAATGCCTTTATAGAATCAGTAACAGACCCACTTCACACTCCTGATTGTCTAAAAAAAAGACATTTACAAAAGATATCACAGAAAGAATAATATATTATAACCTCTTAAAGGTATAAATCAAACAAAGTAAACATTCTGCTTCTGTTTGTGAATACAGAACGCCACTGAGCTAATCCAGTTTAAGATTTGGAGTTCAGCCAGGCATTCATAATGAACCAAATTGGAAACTGTATCAGCAGAAACAGAGAACTTTCTCAATATAAATGCTCATTATGTGCATATCTGATGTGAATATGGCATGGAAGTGACATGGAATTGGCATGGAAACTGGCTGGGAGTGGGATTGCATGATGGATGAGGGTTAGAGTGAAAAGCTACTTTTAATATAACTAGGACAGTGTCTCAAATGAATCAAGGTGGGTCTTCTTATCAGCCAATCTTGCCAATGTCCCATTCCTATTCCCACCTACAATCTTCATCCTGGGTAAGAAGTCCTGATAGTCCTCTGCTTCACATCACTGGACCAAACATGAGAAGTTATCCTACTGCGAAGCCTCTTCTAGGGATGCCTACCTTGAAGAAGTTATCCTCCTCCCTCCGGAAAGACATCAGTGGATCTCTCTCTATTTATTTCAGAGCCCCCTTCCCCTCCCCAATTTCTGAAGAAGAGTCCCAACTCGAAACCTCAGCCTTCCTGCTCCTCTGATGCTGCCTGGCCTGCTGTATTCATCCAGCTCTACACTGTATTATCTCAGACTCCAGCATCGGCAGTTCTTACTATCTCTGAGATGTAATGGGGACCTTTAAACTCAGGTGGCTCTGCCAAATTGGGACATTTTCAGCTTGGTAACAAAAGTCTGCTCTGTACAATCATTAAAGTGCAGCAGCAGGTTAATCAACCCCTCAGAGCTACACTAGGTCTCCATTGGGCAAACCAGCCAATCCCATTTCTCCTGTGCATTTCTTTCCAAGTGCTTATCCAATTTAATTCTGAAATCATTGATTGTCTCTGCTTCCAGCAATCTCAATGGGAGGGCAACAGGTTCCAGGTCATCACCACTTGCTGTGGGAATCACTTCTTCCCCACATCCTTCATGCATCTGTTGCCCAAATATTAAATCTGTGTCCCCTAGATCTTGTACCTTCAAGCACATGTCCTTTAGGTTTTGCTGACTACTCCTCAATAATATCCTCCCACCAAAGTTCGATGAACTCCTCAATGCCTCTCTGTCTCTTCACTAAGTAAATTTTCGTCACGTTACCTCATCTGGCAAAATGCATCACCTCACTCTACTCTGTATTAAACTCCATTTGGCACTTGTCTGCCCATTCTGTTAACCTATCTTTTGCCGATAATTGGTATCATCATAACATGCTCTAACTTTGGTTATTATCTCTAAATTTTGACCATTTTACTCTGTATTCCAATTTACAAATCATTTATAGTTATGGGTACAGCACTGACATTCAGGAAACACCACTATTGGCCAGTCTGAGAAATAGCCATTTATCATGACTCATTCTATTCTGACAATCTTGGCAACATTTTAACCAGTTAGACACTGGTAGTTGACTAGGTTTCAATGTCAGATTAATTAATGGAGTTTAAAATCCCCCAGCTGTTATGGTTGGTTTTCAGCCCACGTCTCCAGGGTATTAAATGTGTCTGTGGATTTCCTGTCCAGTGACATTACCGCTACCATCCCTGAGCGGGATTTGGTTTTGTAAATCTGTTGAAGAAGATGAAATACAAAATAAGACTTTTGAGCCCTTCATAATTCTATCAAAATTCAAGTCGCATCCAATAAAATTCTGTTGAAGTTTTGTTTCAACACAAATATAACGGAGAGTTTGTGCGCAGCAAGTTCCCAGAAACTGCATCAAGCACTGACTGGGGTCAGGTCTTTTCCAGAACGATAGCCTTGCTCTTAATGTTTGGCATGGTGGCACAGTGGTTAGCACTGCTGCCTGCCAGTGCCAGGGACTTGGATTTGATTTCATCCTCAGGTGACTATCTGTGTGGAGTTTGTGCATTCTCCCCATGTCTGCGTGGGTTTCCTCCAGCTGCTCCGGTTTCCTCCAGCTGCTCCAGTTTCCTCCTACAGTCTAAAGATGTATAGGTTAGGTGGATTGGCCATGCTAAATAGTGTCCAGGGATGTGCAGGGTAGGTGGGGTAGCCATGGGAGATACAGGGTTATTGGGGTAGGGAGATAGGTCTGGGTGGTTGATCTTTGGAGGGTCAGTGTGGGCTTGATGGGCTGAATGGCCTGTTTCCACAGTGTTGGGATGCTATGATTTAAGTAGTGTTGTGAGATGTTTGACATTCCGGCCTTTGTTTATCAGCAGACTATCTGATACATTTCCATGGGGCCTGCTGCACTGAAGTGGGAGTTAAACCTAGATGCTGAGCTAACGAGGAGCTTAAAACTATGATCAATTGACTTAGAAGTCAAATTACTGCCATGAAGCCAAGCTGATGAGAAGGCTGAGGGAGGAGAAATTCCACAGTTCCCACAAGAGGATGACTCAGTAGTTAGATCCTGATTTTAACACAATGAAGATACAAGGGGGACTAATTGCTGGGGAAACAAATTACATTAATTAGGAATTGCAAACATTAGCTTGATTGTTTTCACTGTGTTTGTGTAGTCAACAACAGCTTTTAACACCATCTGTGACTATTCATGACATTGGTTTTTAGAGCCAGTGTTTGGAAGCATTACAGACTGAGATCTTTGTTAAGCACAATCTCAGCAATTGCTGTTCATCTTTCTGTCACCATTTGCTACTCCTATGATGCTGCTTGACCTGCTGTGTTCATCCAGCCCCATGCTTGTTGTTCTAAACTCAGTCGAGTTTAGCTGGTCTTTTGTACTGAGTCACCGTTCGTGTAATAGAAACCAACTTGCAGCAAACGCTATATAACAAGACAATTGACACTTTATTGCAAATGCATATTGTGACATTTGTTCAGTTCCTTCTGACTCACCAGCATCAAACCACATCCCTTCCAAACAAAGTGGTTCTATTGTCTTTTAACAAGGAGATAATATGTTCTGAAGGTCTTATCACAAAATTCATCATCACTGTCCTGATGAAAACTCAGTTTCCCAGGCTGTCAGTAATCTTCAGGGGTAAGATTTGAGACCTTTAGGCCATTTCTCAGACACAAAATCAGCCCCATGTCAGCCCTTGAGAGGTCCTGCTGTTATTTTAATTCACTCGGTTTGAGGCATTCTTCAGCTGTGTTTCTAGCCCAAGTTGCTAAAAATCATTTGGAGAAGTCATCGCTGGTTGGAGTCATAGCTCACACAGGGGAAGATGGTTGTGGCTGTTGGAGGTTAGTCATCTCAGCTCCAGGACATCCCTGTAAGGAAGTGTCCTAGATCCAGCCATCTTCAGCTGTTTCATCAATGACCTTCCTTCCATCATAAGGTCAGAAGTGGGATGTTCACTGATGATTACGCAATGTTCAGTACCATTCACAACTCTTCAGATACTGAAGCAGTCTGTGTTCAAATGCAGCAAGAACTTGGGCTGATAAATGGCAAGTAACATTTGCATAACTCAAGTGCCAAGTAATGACCATCTCCAACAAGACACAATTTATCCAGCACCCATTGGCATGCAAAGGAATTACCATCATTGAATCCCTCACTGTTAACATCCTGGGGGTTACCATTGAGCAGAAACTCAACTGAGCCGGCCGTATAAATACAGTGACTACAAGAGTAGGTCAGAGGCGAGGAATCCAACAGTGATGAATTTAGCTTCTGACTCCTGTCCATCATCTACAAGGCATAAGTCAGGAATGTGATGGAATGTTCCCCACTTGCCTGGATGAGTGCAGCTGGAACACCACTCAGGAAGCTTGACACCATCTAGTGCAAGAGCAGCCCACTTGATTGGCATCACGTCTACGAACATCCACTCCTTCCGCCACTGACGCGCAGTAGCAGCAGTGTGTACTATTTACAAGATGCACTGCAAAAATTCACCAAAGAACTTTAGCCAGCACCTTCCAAACCCACAAGCACTTCCATCCAGAAGGACAAGGGCAGCAGATACACGGGAAGGTCACTATCTGCAAGTTCCCCACCAAGCCACTCACCATCCTGACTTGGAAACATATCACCGTTCCTTCAGTGTCGCTGGGTCAAAATCCTGGAAATCCCTCCCTAACGACATTGTGGGTCTACCTACAGCACACGGACTGCAGCGGTTCAAGAAGGCAACTTAACGTCGCCTTCTCAAGGGCAATAAATGCTGGCTCAGACAGCAACACCCACATCCTGTCATTGAACTAAAAATGGATGTTTCAGTGGCTGGTGCTTGTCTTGATATCATCCTGTAAGAGCAACCAGGAGGATGAAATGTCAAGCACTGCTTCTAGTGATATTCTTAATTCAAGGGGTGCTCATCATTTCATGGCATATTGTTGCTTGAGTTTTGAAGATGTCTGAAATACAAGAGGGCACCTTTCGCATCAAGAATCATAATCAGAGAATTACTCCACAAAAGGAGGCTATTTGGCCCATCATATCTCCTATGGCTCACAGGAATGAATCCAGTTCAATCCCACGTCCAGTTCCTTGTCTGTAATTTTTTAGGCACTTAAAGTGCATATCTGAATTTTTTTTAAAATATGTGATGAAGACTTCTGTTTCTACCACATTTTCAGGCAATGAATTCCATATCCCTATCACACTCTGGGTGAAAACATTTTCCTTCAAATCCCTCAAGCCCTGTACTTCCAACTCTATATTCCCTGGTTATGGATCCTTCAACCCAAGGGAATTGGCTATTCCTATCCCCATTCTTTGGATCCATCATAATTTTACATGTCAATTAAATCTTCCATTGGCCTCCTATATTCCAAAGTGAGAAATCTATCCAATCTTACCTTCCTACTAAATATCCCCAAACCAGTCATTATCTTCGTCGATCATGTCTTTACTCTCTACAGTGAAATCACATATTTTCTGTAATGTGGTGACCAGAACTGCACACAATGTCCAGCTGTATTCTAACTAGTGTTTCTATAATTCTCAACTACCCCGTCAGCTCTTTTGTTCCATTCCTGAGCCAATAAAGGCAAGTGTCCAATCACCTTCGTAAGCACCATGTCAACTTTTCGTGCTTATGGATCTGTGGACACACACTCCAAGGTCTCCCTGTTATTCCACAATTCTCACTATCCAGCTATTAATTGTCAGTTTTCCCAATCTGTTTGCCTTTCTCAAATGCATTGCCTCACACATCTCTAAATTCCATTTGTCCCTGTATCCATCATTCCATTGATCCTTCCTGCAGTCTACAGCTTCCCTCCTCACTATCAACAATAGCACCAATTGCTGTATTGTGTGAAAACCTCTCAATTATTCTCCTGTATTCAAACCAATGTTATTGATACATACCACAAAACAACAAGGAAATCACAAAACTATGGAAACTTCTAGAAACAGCTTTCCATTTACAAAAATCATCAGCTGACCATGATCTTTTGCTTCCTGTCATTGAACAAATTTGGAATTAAACTTGATCCTAGTTAGAAATATAGAAAATAGGGGCAAGAGTAGGCCATTTGGGCCTGCTCCAACAACCAATTTGATCATGCCTGATCATCCAACTCCCACTTTCATCCTGTTCCCACTTTCTTCCCATACCCTTTGATCCCTTTAGCCTTAAAAACTATATCTAACTCCTCCTTGAAATGTTTTGGCCTTAGCCACTTTTTGTGGCAGAGTTCCATAGACTCACCACTCCCTAGTAAAGACATTTCTCCTCATCCCAGTTCTAAATGATCAACCCCATATTCTTAAACAGTAACTTCTGGTTCTGGTCAACCTGGTCAATGGGAACATCTTTCCTGCATTTATCCTTTCTGGTACTGTTAGAATGTTCAACTTTCCATGCGTCCTCCCTTCATTCTTCTAAACTCCAGTAAATATAGCTCTAACCAATCCAATCTGTCTTCATAGGTCAGTCTTGCCATCCCAGGAATCAGTCTGGTAAACCTTCAAAGCCGGATTATCCTTCCTCGGATAAAGAGACCATAACTGTACACATTACACTGGGTATGATCTTACTGAGGCCCTGTACAATTGCAGCAAGATATTCCTGCTCCTATATTTGAAACCTCTCATTGTGAAGGCCAATATATTATTTGCCTTCTTCACCACCTGCTGTACCTGCACACAACATTTTTATATTGCTCACTTGTGGGATGTGGGCTTCACTGGCTGTACCAGCATTTATTGCCCATCCCTAGTTGCCCTGGAGAAGGTGGTGATGAGCTGCCCTTGAACCGCTGCAGTCCATGTGTTGTAGATAACCCACAATGCCCTTAGGGAGGAAACTCCAGGACTTTGACCCAGTTACAGCAAAGGATCAGTGATATATTTCAAAGTCAGTGAGTGGCTTGGAGGGGAATTTACAGGTGTTGGCGTTCCTATGTATCTGATGCCCTTGTCCTTCTAGATAAAAATAGTTGTGCGTTTGGAAGGTGCTGTCTGAGGATCTTTGGTGAATTTCTGCAGCGCATCTTGTAGATAGTACACACTGCTACTACTGAGCATTGGTGGTGGAGCAAGTGGATGCTTATGGATATAGTGCCAGTCAAGTGACTGCTTTGTCCTGGATGGTGTCCAGCTTCTTGAGTGCTGTTGGGGTTCATCTGGGCCAGTGGGAAGTATTCCATCACGCTCCTGACTTGTGCCTTGTCAATGGTGGACAGGCTTTGAGGGGACAGGAGGTGAGTTAGTCACTGCAGTATTGCTAGCCTCTGACCTGATCTTGTACCCACTGTGTTAATATGGTGAGCCCAGTTGATTGCTGATCAATAGTGGGGAATTCAGGAATGGTGATGACGTTGAATGTCAAGGGCAATGGTTAGATTGACTTATTGGAGATGGTCACTGCCTGGCATTTTTGTCGCGCAAATATTACAGATGGTTTACAAAGACACCCAGATCTCACTATACCTCCCCCTTTCTCAATCTATTGCCATTCAGATAACAAACTACCTCCCTGTTTTTGCTACCAGAGTGGATAGCCTCACATTCATCCACATATGTCATGTAGTTGCCCACTCACTCAGCCTGTCCAAATCACACTCAAGGATCCTTTTCACAGTCTCCCACCCAGGTTTGTGTCACCTGCAAAATTAGAGATATTACATTTAGTTACCTCATCTAAATCATTAATAAATATTATGAACAGTTGCGGTCCAAGCATTGATCCCTGCAGTAGCCTGCTAGTCACTACCTACCACTTGGAAAATGACCCATTTATCCCTAATCTTAGAATTCACATGAGCTTTTACCTTTCTAGGTAGGTACATGGGAGCTTATCAAAAGCCTTGCTAAAATTCATTTCATGCACTATTCCCATCAAAACTTCTTGTTACCTCGGCAAGAAAGTTTGTCAGTTAATCAGGTGTAGCCTTCCCTAAACAAAGAAACTGCCTTCCCTAAATAAATTCCTGTCATTTTTGATTAATTGACTCTTCCTTAATGAAGATTTGTCTTGTCGCTTAGATATTTTCCAATAATTTTCCCACCACCTAGCTTAGGCTGACTACAGTGTAATGGTTCACTCTATCCCTTTGTTCCCTTTTAAGCAAATCCCTAACATCCAAGCAACTTGTAACCTGCAAGTTCCCTGAAGACTTCACAGGGGTGGAGCACTTTCTGAACCTAACATCCAAATGACCAATCCGATTCACCCTCAGGAATTTGTTACAAGTGGGATTTGGTCCAGCATTTATCCAGCTGAAATTTTAATTAATGATTAGAATCTGATTTAGAACTTTAAAACCGTAAAAGAAACTGTGAGCTAGTTATATACCTAGTTGACATAAACAGATTAGCTGTGACAGTTAACTGAAGGTGGCTGTCTGAATAATTGCCAATTCTTTAGCAGTTGTAATTTGGGTGCAAGTCAGAAGTTCTCTGTACTCATAGACAGGATTGATGAGAGTATGGAACAGAGTGATCGGGGAATAGAGTGTGTTAAGAACCAAGTATTAAGGTGGAAATTGTTGTAACTGAGAACCTGTACAGTTGAGAAAAGAAATTGTTGATTTTATTAAGCACGGCGCTGGATGAACACAGCAGGTCAAGCAGCATCAT
>JAHRHZ010000134.1:1086766-1109938 GCA_024137785.1 Ginglymostoma cirratum
GCCCTCTCACACGGTCAATACCAGTCCCTGCCCTCTCACTGGGACAGTGCCCAGTCCCTGCCACATCACAGGGTGAATATCCAGTCCCTGCCCTCTCACATGGACAGTGCCCAGTCCCTGCCCACTCACAGGATCAATTCTAGTCCTTGCCCTCTCACAGGATCAATTCTAGTCCCTGCCCTATCACAGGGCCAAGACCAGTTCCTGCCCTCTCACAGGGTCAATACCAGTCCCTGCCCTCTCACTGGGACAGAGTCCAGTCCCTGCCCTCTCACAGGGCCAAGAACAGTCCCTGCCCTCTCAGAGGGTCAATACCAGTCCGTGCCCTCTCACAGGATCAGTGTCCAGTACCTGCCCTCTCACAGAGACAGAGTCCAGCCCGTGTCCTCTCACAGGAACAGTGCCCAGTCCCTGTCCTCTCATAGGATCACATTTGAGTCCGTGCCCTCTCATGGCGTCAGTGTCCAGTCCGAGCCCTCATGTAGGGACAGTGCTGTGTCACTGCCCTCTCACAGGGTCAATGTCCAGTCCCAGCCCTCTCACAGGGTCAGTGTCCAGTCCCTGCCCTCTCAGTGTCAAATCCACTCCCCGCCCTCTCACAGGGTAAATAACAGTCCCTACCCACTCACAGGGTCAGCGTCCAGTATCTGACCTGCCACAGGGACAGTGTCCAGTCCCTGCCCTCTCACTGGGACAGAGTCCAGTCCCTGCCCTCTCACAGGGTCAGTGTCCAGTCCGTGCCCTCTCACAGGGACAGTGCCCAGTCACTGCCCTCTCACAGGGTCAATATCCAGTCCCAGCCCTCCCACAGGGACAGTGTCCAGTCCCTGCCCTCTCACAGGGTCAAAACCACTCCCCGCCCTCTCACAGGGTAAATAACAGTCCGTGCCCTCTCGCAGGGTCAATACCAGTCCGTGCCCTCTCACAGGGTCAGAGTCCAATCCCTGCCCTCTCACAGGGACAGTCTCCAGTCCGTGCCCTCTCACAGGGACGGAGCTCAGTCCCTGCCCTCTCACATGGACAGTACCCAGTCTCCGCCCTCTCACAGGAACAGTGTCCAGTCCCTGCCCTCTCACAGGTTCAGAAACCAGTTTTTGCGCTGTCCTCAGGGAATTATGACTTGTTGACAGTGAGATGATGTCATTGAAGTGTTTGACAGCCGGGTCTCGCTCTCATTATGAAGGGACTGAGCCAGACCCTGGAACATCCAGGTCTGACAGTTCATTGTCAGGAGCAGAGAAGATATCCAAAGGTGGTTTAAGAGATGTAATTTTTTTTGCTTGGTACTCGGATGTTGCTGTCTGGGCCAGCATTTATTGCCCGTCCCTAGTTCCCTTTGAGAAAGTGTTGCTGAGATACCTTCTTGAACTGTTGCAGTCCATGTGCTGTAGGTAGACCCACAATGCCCTTTGGAGGATTTTAACCCAGTGACACCGATGGAACGGTGATATGTTTCCACGTCAGGATGGTGAGTGGCTTGGAGGGGAGCACATGTTGGTTGTTCCCATGTATCTGCTGCCCTTCTAGAAGTGCAGATTCGCAGAATTGTTACAGTGAACAAGGAGACCATTCAGCCCATCAAATATGCATTGGTTCCATTATCTAGTGTCAACTCCTGTCTTTTCCCCATATGCCTGAAGACAATTCTCTTCAAATAACCATCCAATATCCTCCCGCATGCCTCAGTTGAACCTGCCTCCACCACATTTCCAGGTAGTATATTCCAGACCCTAACTACTCACAGAATGAAAAAGTGTGCCTCACATCACTCTTGCTTCATTTGCACATCACTTTCAATCCACACCCTCTCATGCTTTTTTCCTTTATAAACAGAGACAGTTTCTGCCTATCTACTTTATACAGCCCTGTCATGATTTTGGAAACCTCTGTTAAATCTCATCTTAGCCTTGTTCCCTCCAAGGAGAACAGTCCCAACTTCTTCAGTCTATCCCCATCACTGAAGTTTCTCATTCCTGAAACCATTCTGGTAAAACACTTCTGAACTCTCGCCAGTGTGTTCACACTTTTCCTCTAATGGGGCATCTACAACTGTACACAATATTCCAGCTGAGGTCTAACAGGTGTCTTGTGCAAGTTCACCATCACCGCTTTGCTCTTGTACTCAATGTCCCTATTAATAAAGGAAGATTACTGTATGCTTTATTAACTGCTCCCTCCACCTGTCCTACCGCTTTCACTGATCTGTTCACATATACACCCAGCTGCCTCAGCTCCTGCACCCCCTTTTGATTGTACTCCCAATACTATAGAATCATAGAGTTGTTCAGCGCAGAAATAGGCCCTTTGGTCCAACTCATCCTCGCCAACCAGACAACCCAATCTGACATACTCCCATTTGCCAGCATTCCGCCTACATCCCTCTAAATCCTTCCTATTCATATTCCCATCCAGATGTCTTTTACATGTTGTCATTGTACCAGCCTCCACCACTTCCTCTGGCAGCTCGTTCCATACATGCATCACCCTCTGTGTGAAAAAAGTTGCCCCTCAGGTCCCTTTTAAATCTTTCCTCTCTCACCTTAAACCTATGCCTCTTTAGTTTTGGACTCCCCCAACCAGGGGAAAAGACCTTGTCTATTCACCCTATCCATGCCCCTCATGATTTTATAAACCTCTATAAGGTCACACCTCAGCCTCCGACACTCCAGGGAAAATAGCCCCAGCCTATTCTGCCTCTCCCTATAGCTCAAACCCTCCAATCCTGGCAACATCCTTGTAAATTGTTTCTGCACTCTCTCAAGTTTAACATCTTTCCTATTCCTGTGGAGTTGAAGGCGGAGCTGTAGTTGATGAGCAAGAGTCTGACATAGGTGTCTTTGTCCACATATTTCAGGGATGAAAGCAGGACCAGGGAAATGGCGTTAGCTGTGGAGCTGTTATGTCAGTAAGTAAATTGCAGGGGATCAAGGCAGGCTGAGAGGCCAGAGTTGATGTGGGCCATGATCAGCCTCTCAAAGGGTGACAAGAAATGTACGCAGAATTCGAAAAGGATTTCATGCTGTCTTTCAATGTTCTCCTGACCAAAATGCATAACCCCATACTTCCATGAATTGAACTTCATCTGCCACCTATCCCCCCACTCCAACTTGTCAATGGCCTTTTGGAGTTCCACACTGTCCTCCTCACAGCTTACAACTCTTCCAAGTTCAATGCCATCTGCAAACTTTAAAATTATCTCCTGCACACCAAGGTCCAGATCATTGACCTATATCAGGAAAAGCAAGGGCCCCAATACTGACCCCTGATTTGATTGTTTTATTGTCATGTGTACCTGAGTACAGTGAAAAGCTTTGTTTACAAGCAGTACAGGAAGATCATAGTAAGCAAAGACATACAGGTCATAGGGTGAAAAAAACTTGGACACAGGCATACAGGTTAAAAACATTTACAAGATCAGTGTTATTTGAAGTTAGAGAGTCCATTCATCAGTCTAATAATGGCAGGGAAGAGGCTGTTCTTGAATCTGCTAGTGTGCGTGTTCAGTCTTCTGTATCTTCTGCCTGATGGAAGGGGTTGTAAGAGAGCATTACCATTGTGTGATGGGTCTTTGATGATTTTGGTCACCTTTCTGTGGCAACAGGCCATATAGATGAAGTCCATGAATGCAAATTGGCTTCCATGGTGGTCCAGGCTGTGCACACCACCTTCTGCAGTCTCTTACAGTCCTGGGCAGAGCAGTTGCCATACCAGGCCATTATGCACCCAGACGGTATGCTTTCAATGGTGCATCTGTAGAAGTTGGTGAGGGACCTTACGGACAGGCCAAATTTCCCCAGCTGCCTGAGGAGGAAGAGGTGTTGTTGTGCCATCTTGACTGTTGCATCTACGTGGGAAGTCCAGGACAGCTTGTTGATTATTGTCAGCCTGAGGAACTTGACACTGTCCACACTCTCAACCTCAGCACCATTGATGTAGATGAGGGTGGATTCTCCCCCTTTCTTTCTGCAGTCAATGATCAGTTTTGGAGTAGATTTGTAGCTCGGCTGCACTGAGGATGTTACCAAGCACTGTAACGAAACGTCTGCGGAACAACAAACCAGCTTGGCAAGCCAACCAACCTCAATGATCAGTTCTTTAGCTTTGCTGACGTTGAGAGAGGGGTTGTTATCATTGCACCATGTCAGCAAGCCCTCTGTCTCTTTTCTGTATTCTGCCTTGTCATTGTTTGATATCTGTCCTACCGCAGTGGTGTCGTCAGCAAACTTGTAGATGGCCTTCATTCGGAATATGGCAACAGAGTTTTGGGTGTATGAGGAGTACAGTAGGGGGCTGAGGACACATCCTTGGGGGGCTCCAGTGTATTGTGGAGGAGGTGCAGTTGCCTATCCTCACTGATTGCGGTCTGTGGGTCAGGAAGCCGAGGATCCAGTTGCAGAGGGTGGAGCCGAGACCTGAGTCTTGGAGTTTTGAGATCAGCCAGGAAGGGATTATGGAGTTGAAGGCGGAGCTGTAGTTGATGAGCAAGAGTCTGACATAGGTGTCTTTGTCCACATATTTCAGGGATGAAAGCGGGACCAGCGAAATGGCGTTAGCTGTGGAGCTGTTATGTCAGTAAGTAAATTGCAGGGGATCAAGGCAGGCTGAGAGGCCAGAGTTGATGTGGGCCATGATCAGCCTCTCAAAGCACTTCATGATTACAGAGGTCAGAGCCACTGGGCAGTATTCATTAAGGCACGTTGCATGTGTTTTCTATGGTACTGGGATGATGGTCGTCTTCGAAGCAGGTGAGGACTTTGGTTTATGGGAGGGAGAGGTTTAAGATGTCGGCAATACCTCTGCCAGCTGGTCTGCACAGGATCTAAGTGCACGGCTGGAAACTCCGTCCAGGCCCATTGCTTTCCTTGGGTTGACTCCCAGGAAAACCGATATGATGTCTGCAGTGGTGATGGAGGGAACAGGTGCATCTGTGTCAATGTGCTGCTGGCATTCTGCTCAAACCGAGCTTAGAAAGCACTGAGAACAACAGGGAGAGATGTGCTTATGTCCGCTATCTTGCTCAGCTTCATTTTCTATCCCCTTATATTGTTTAGTCCTTGCGATAGACCGTATGGCTGGTTTGGGCCTCTAACATGGTCCAGTACGACCTCTTGGCATCTCTAATGGCTTTGCAGAGATCATTTCTGGATTTCCTGTATTGGTCTGGGTCATCCGACTTGAATGCTGCATGTCTGGTCTTCAGCAGGGAGCGAATTTCCCGGTTCATCCAAGGTTTCCAGTTGGGGATCACCCGGATTGACTTTCTCAGTATGCAGTCCTCCACACATTTGCTAATAAAGTCTGTGACAGTGGTAGCATGCTCATCTAGGTTTTCCACTGACTGCTTGAATATAGTCCAGGCCATTGATTCCAAGCAGTCCCGGAGATGGTCTTCCACAGCCTCGGACCAGCATTGTACTTCTTTTTGTGTAGGGTCCTCCCGTTTCAGCTTCTCCTTGTAAGCTGGGAGGAGGAACACAGCGCTGTGGATCTGATTTTCGGAAGTGTGGGCAGGGGGTGGAGTGGTAGGTGTCTTTGATGGTTGTGTAGCAGTGGTCCAGAATGTTCAGTCCTCTAGTGGGGCAGGAGATGTGTTGGTGGCACTTTGACAGCACCCTCTTGAGGTTGGCTTGGTTGAAATTGCCAGTCACGATGAATAAGGCCTCAGCGAATTTTGTCTCAGAGTGTTTATGGTGGTGGGAGCTCCATTACAAACCTTCTGCCAGCTTGAAAAATATCCATTGACCGTGACCCTCTGTTTCCTATCACTCAGCCTATTTTCTATCCACATTGTTACTGAGCCTTTTACACCATGAGGTACAGTTGTCCACATAAAGGCTGCTGTGTGCCGCTGTATCAGACGTCTTCTGGAAATTAAGGTAGTAAAGGTCTTAGTTTGAAAGATGCTGTTGAAGGGCACTAGCTGGGATTTTGTAGTACATCTAATAGATGGTACACTCTACTACTACTGTGCATTGGTGATAAAGGGATTGAATGTTGAATGTTTGTGGATGTGGTGCCAATCAAATGGGTTGCTTTGACCTGGTTGGAATCAAACTTCCTGAGTGTTGTTGGAGCTGCACTTGTCCAAGCAAGTGAGGTGTACTCCATTGCACTTCTGAATTGTAGACAGATATTGGGATGGAGGGGTTTAGTCACCTGCTGCAGTATTCCAAGCCTCTGTCCTGCTGTTATAGCCACTGTATTTATATGGTGAGTCTAGTTGAGTTTCTGGTCAATGGTAATCCCAAAGATGTTGATAGTAATGCCATTGAGTGTCAAGGGGCAATGGTTAGATCCTCTCTTGGTGGAGATGAGCATTGCCTGGCATTTGTGTGGCATGAATGTTATTTGCCAGTTTTCAACCCAAGCCTGGATATGGTCTACGTCATAGTGCTAGTCAGAGGGACATTGCTTCAAGCAATAGAGGGAATTTAATGCCCTCCCCCAAGTCACATTTGGACATTTGGAGGTTGGATTGCGAATTAATTGGATGGGAGGGTACTGTGTGGGGACCCTGATTAAGCCTGGGACAGGAAGGCTCATACGCTGCCTTCTCATCTCACCACTAACTAAGGAACTAAAGCCCATGTAAGGATTTCATTATACACCCACTAGGATTCAGTCTTGGCCTGCTGGAACTGTGTTCACCTTGCTTACAGACTTCCAGAAAAGGTCCTTCATTGTCAGAAACACAGTGTAATAAGGGATGGGCAATAAGTAAATTTAGCCACAACTGCATCCCACAAAAACAAGATAACCAAAATGCGTGTTTTTACACTTTGGGAATAGATTATAAACAGAAGGCTGATATCTTACCAGACAGAGAACCTCAAAATGGTGAAAGGCCTTGATGGAATGGATACAGAGAGAATGTGTCCTCTTCTGGGGAAGAGCACAACTAGACTCCGTCAATGTTAGAGTGTCCTCAAGATATCCAACCAGGAATTCAGAAGGCACTTCTTCAGCCAGAGTCATGAGAATGTAGATCTCAAGATTACAGGGAGCATTTAAAGAGAAGTCAGACAAGCAGTCAAGCAAGGAGACAGTAAGGACTACAGATGCTGGAAGTCAGAGTCAATAGCAAGAAGGGAATAGGTGGTTACAATGATAGATTTAAAGAAAGGAGTAGTGGAGGATAGACACTGAGGCAGATTGGTTGGACCGAATGGCTGTTTTCTGTGTCCTGTGTCCAAAGTAGCCTCAGGATATCAAAGAAGTAGGTGAGAATATTGCCCTGATTATAATCTTCCAAAATTCTCAATTTAGGAAGCACACTTGGCGACTGGAAAATTGATTGTGTCCCTCTGTTCCTGAAGAGAAGATAAGAGGGGAACCAGAGTAGGCCAAGCTTCTGTTGTTGGAAACTAACTCATCACTGTTGTGGCTGACCTCTCTGAAGATATTCAGCCGATCAGAGAGGGTTAGCATGGGTTTGTAAAGGCTAGGTCAGGCCTGCATTGAAGTTTTAAAAAGGTAACTAAAACAGTCGATGGGGAGATGTCCAGGGATGCTATTTACATCGAATTCCAGAAAGTATTTTGCATTTCTAGGACACTGTTGACTGAAATTGAAACTCATGGGATTGAAATATTCATATTGTAACTAAGAACATTAACAGATGAGCTTGCCAAATTAACATGCTCTTGAAGACTATCAGTTTGCTCATCACAGTTCCCAACATTTACAAGTTTGGTATTTATCTGAAAATTTTAAAATTGTGGCCATCGCACTCACAATTGTTTAATTAAAAAACATTATGAAGAGCAACGGTGCTAATTCTGACATGGGAGTCAGCGAACCCCATTGTATAATTTCCTCCAATCCATGGCAAATCTTACCACTATTTCTGTTTGTCTGTTAGGCAATTTCTTCTCCATCTTGACCTGTTTCATTTATTCCACAGCCTTCAATTCTGCTGACAAGTCTTGTCTATGGAACTTTATCAAAGGCATTTTGGAAGTCCATACACACCTTATCAACCATCCTCTTATTTGTTACTTTATCAAAAAAACTTGATAGTTTCATTTTTGAAAACTGCAAGAGTTTCTTTCCCTGGTATCTATGTTTTTTGGCCGTTGTTCCCCTGACAGGGACTGTGCCTCCTTCTTCTGCACCATTTCTCAGCCCATGTCAAGGGATTGGTCAGTCCACCAAATCTAGCCGTAGGTCAATGTGTGCACTTGTAGTTCATGTCCCTATAAAGAGAGAGAGTGAGACACAGGGCAGTGTCAACATCTCTCAGTTATGTTACAACAGCAGCCAAGTGCCAATGGGAAAGCTCAAAAACATTTGAAAGTCATTTTTACTTCTTGAAGAATCAAAATCCAATACGTTACCATCATTGGTTCAGTATCACCAGCACTGGATCAATATCATTGCAACTGGGTCAGTATCACTGTCACTGGGTCAATGTCACCGTGACTGGTTCAGTATCTCCGTCACTGGGTCAATGTCACCGTGACTGGTTCAGTATCACCGTCACTGGGTCAATGTCACCGTGACTGGTTCAGTATCACCGTCACTGGGTCAGTGTCACCGTGACTGGGTCAGCGTCACTGTGACTGGGCCAGTGTCACTGTCACTGGTTCAGGATCACTGTCACTAAGTCAGTGTCACTGTCACTGGGTCAGTGTCACCGTGACTGGGTCAGTGTCACAGTTACTGGGTCAGTGTCACTGTGACTGGGCCAGTGTCACTGTCACTGGTTCAGGTTCACTGTCACTGAGTCAGTGTCACTGTCATTGGGTCAGTGTCACCGTCACTGGGTCAGTGTCACTGTGACTGGGTCAGTGTCACTGTCACTGGTTCAGTATCACCGTCACTGGGTCAGTGTCACCGTCACTGATTCAGGATCACTGTCACTGGGTCAGTGTCACCGTCACTGGGTCAGTGTCGCTGTCACTGGGTCAGTGTCACTGTCACTGGTTCAGGATCACAGTGACTGAGTCAGTGTCACTGTGACTGGGTCAGTGTTACTGTCATTAGGTCAATAGCCAGGAACTCCCTTCCATGTGGGTGTACCAAGCTCACCACCACCTTCCCCAGGACAACTAGGGGATTCGTAATCAATGCTGGCCCAGTCAATGATGCCCGTATCTTCTGAATGAAGAAAAGGAAAATCACTGTAATTGGATCAGAATCATCCTCCCTGGGTCTGTATCACTGTGACTGGGTCAGTATTGCTGCTCCTTGGTTGATTAATACCCTAAATTCCTCCGATAACACCAAAATGGGAATTCCTTCAGCTCATGGATTGCAGTGGTTTGTAAAGGGGATCTACATCTCCAGTGATGACCAATAAATGTCAGTCTTGCTAGCGACGCCCACAAATTTAAAACAAGGTTTTAACTTTATAAGGGAAATATAAATTCCCCTTGTGACACTAAGTTTAAGTTTTACATTGAGAATATGGTCCTTTTGGTTCCAACAATGCTCAAAATTGGTATAAAATGCTAATAAGTCATTATGTCCTCATTACATTAATTCACACTGTGTAATCATTTTCAATTTAACTTTCCACATTACAAAAGAATGTAACAAAATTAAATTTTCTGCACAAAAATGTCAAACGCAGTGAAACAAAATAGTGATGGATGAGGCTGATGTCTTTTTCATCATTTACATTCAACGTCATTCACTCAGTTCCTGCTGTTTTATTAGCAGAAGCCAGAAATATATTCAAATAATCTACAATGGGGAGGGAAGATTCTTAATCTTTTCTGAGAGGATAAAGTAGAGGTGTCTGGTAAATTACCCAAACTCTCACTGGAGATGTCTGTCTGCTGTTTTTGTTTAATGAGATTTACGTTTGGACTCCGTAACATCAATTACTATAAAACAAATCAAAATGGACAAATAAAAAGGAGTCAATCTCTCCAGTGTGACACAAATAAGTGAACTGTTTGCAAATAGCCTTCAGCCTTGTTTCCCTTACAGGCCATCACTCAACAGAATGGACTGTGTGAATTTCTGGAGGAAAGTAATAAACAGATTGATGATATTGTCACCCTGGTGCGGGGCAAACTAACCAAGATGGCAAGAATAACCCTGGCTGCGCTCATCACCATCGATGTTCATGGTCGGTGAGAGATTACACTGAATTTCACATCTCTTACTCATTTCAAATGTTTACTCTAGAGAGCACCCAGAAAAGCAATAAACATTTACCAATCAGAACAGAGGATGATTTTACTATTGAGTTCAATCATAGAATCCCCACAGTGTTGAAGCAAGCCATTCAGCCCATCAAGTTCACACCAACTCTCTGAAGAGCATCCTACCCAGACCCTGCAACCCTGCACTTCCCATGGCCAATCCACCTAACCTGCACATCTTTGGACTGTGGGAGGAAACCAGAGCATCCAGAGGAAACCCACCCAGACACAGTGAGAATGTGCAAACTCCACACAGACGGGTCTCCCACCATTCCCCCCCCCCACTCACCCACCGAGGGTGGAATCGGAGCCAGGTCTCTGGAGCTGTGAGGCAGCTAACCACTGAGCCACCGTGCTGCCCTGAGATCCTTCAAGGAAGGATCTTAAACAATCTCTTAGAATCTGATGGAAGTGCTGACTGTTTTTAGAATATTTATTTTCTCTTTTGATAAATGCTATCCCTCAGGTTCCCCCTCCCTCCCTTGCTAAACTAAAGAGTAACTCAGTTATCTCCTGTCTGTTATTGGTTGTCTAATGTTTCAAGTTATTCACTGTGGTCATATCACCTCTCTGGCTCAATTAACTTCTTCATCCTTGTGTTTAACTTCCTTTACTGCCTTGCATCATTTGATCTTTTTTATTCATTTGTGGGATGTGGGCATCACTGGCTGGCCAGCATTTATTGCAAGTCCCTAGTTGCCCTTGAGTAGGTGGTTATGAGCTGCCTTCCTGAACTGTTGCTATCCGCGTACTGCAGGTAGACCCATGATGCCTTCAGGGAAAGGGTTCTAGGATTTTGACCCAGTGACGCTGGAGGAATGGCAATATAGTTCCAAGTCAGTGTGTTGAGTCATTTGGAGAGGAACTTGCAAGGGGTGTTTCCATGTATCTGCTGCTCTTATCCAACTAGATGGAAGAGGTCATGGGTTTGGAAGGTGCTGTGTAAGGATCTTTCATGAATTTCTGCAATGCATCTTGAAGATAGTACACACTGCTGCTACTGAGCGTCATAGTAGAAGGAATGGATGCCTGTGCGTGTGGTGCCATTCAAGCGGGCTGCTTTGTCCTGGATGGTGTCAAGCTTCTTGAGTGTTGTTGAATTTGCACTCATCCAGGCAAGTGGGGAGTTTTCCAGCACACTCCTGACCTGTTGACAGGCTTTGGTGAGTCAGGAGGTGAGCTACTCACTGCAGTATTCCTAGTCTCTGACCCGGTCTTGTAGCCACAGTGTTTATGTGGCAAGTGCAGTTGAGTTTCTAGTCAATGGTAACCCCCAGGATGTTGAGAGTGGGGTATTAAGGGGGGGTAGCACCATTGAATGTCAAGGATTAATGGCTAGCTTGTCTCTTATTGGCAATGGTCATGACCTGACATTTCAGTGGCGCGAATGATACTTGCCATGTGTCAGTCCAAGCTCACCTATTTTTGGTGGCTCAACAATCATAGAATCACAGAATTGTTACAGGACAGAAAGAGGCACCTTCAGCCTGTCATGCCTGCACTGGTTCTATTACTTTGTGCCAATCTCCTGCCTTTTCCCAATTTCCCTGTACACCACTTCTACCTAGATAACCATCTCATGCCCCTCTTGAACGTCTCAATTAAACCCCCCTCCTCCCCATTTCCAGGCAGGACATTCCATACTCTAATTACTCACTGTGTGAAAATGTTTTTTTCTCACACGGCCCTTGATACATTTCTATATGCACAGATTTCAGGTTCTGTGTTTTTCCACATTCGAGGATCTGTGTGAATGGCAGATATTGAAGAGAGGAAGGATCGTGCTTTTGGAGTGTTGTGCTGTCAGAAGTGTTGTTTGTGGAATGGGATATTAAACCGAAACCCCCAGAGAATTCAGGAGCCCCCAGAATCCCATCATAGCAAGGTGTGACAGGCCCAGAGTAGAAAATGATCGTGAAGCTCCAGGTTGACATTGAACGTTCTGAGAAGGAAAGTTGCCCTCCTGTCTGGCCTACATGTGACTCCAGCCACACACTTTGTGACTGCCCCTCATGGTCTGCCGACCAAAAAGCTGGACATATCAGCCACCAAAATGGAGAGGTTCACAGTCAGCTGGGAACTGGCCTCAGCTTCACTAGCCAGCTGCTTGTCCAGAGCAGGGCCCTCGGAGGCAGCTCACTCTCCTGAGGCCTACAAAAATGTGGATCCAGCCGGAATCGGGGTGAGGGAGTGGGAAATGGGGGCTGTGGGAGGCTGAGCGGGTTTTTTAGGTGATGGGGATAGCTGCAGCCAAGGAATGTGTGAAATAATCATATGGAGTTTAGAGTTTGGGGATTCGGGGTTTTGTGAGGATCCTTCTGAAATGTGATCTTCAATAACGATCTGTCACATTTCACACTTCCTTAGTCGAACCTTAGGTTTGGATCCAGATTCTCTTGTCATCCCAGGCTCTGATTTGCATTCAGCTGTAAATTAGGATCCTATCAGATACCTTGTGGTGTTAAAATGGCAGTAGAGTGGTCTGAGAGTAGTTTGACCAATATTTGGAGATGAATAGATTGTTCTGTGGGACAGAGACAGTGAATTGGCTCTTGTTACGCCTGATAAATTATCTGGTTGGAGACTCAACCCTATACCCACTGGTCAAGAGACAGGCAGTCAGTGTGAGCCTTCCAGTGTCATCAATTTCCCCACAGCACATCATAAGAAATTAAAATTATCATTTTCTTTCTGTAAGTTCTGACAAACACCAGAGGTTAAAGGAAAGAAAATGAAAGAACTGTGGATGCTGGAAATCAGAAACAAAAATAGAAGTTGCTGGAAAAGCACAGCAGGTCTGGCAGCATCTTTGGAGAGAAACCAGAGTTAATGTTTCAGGTCCAGTGGTGCAAAGCCCTTTCTCAGAACAGAAGTTAAGATGTTGGTTAAACAGTGTGCTGGCATTCCCTTTTCTAGTCAAAGCCTTATACTGATTTGCCCACCCCCCCACCCAACTCCCAGTGCACTGAATGGCCCCCTTCTACCAAGTCAAATTCTCACCCAGATACTGAGGCGTATCAACAAAATATTATTCTCATCATCATCCACGGCAGACATGTCAATATAATGAACAGTTACATGTAATTTAAACAACTGGAAATAAACCAGGATAATTCCGTTATACGAGGGAACAAAAGTACAAGAACAATGTTTTCACCAATTTTACCGATATAGTTATGCCTGGGGCTGCCTCTCAGTTGGGCCAGGATTTTCACCATGTCTAGCCTGAAATTGACCGAGCTGGTTGTGAAGTTTCATGAGCAAATACTTTCTGGTGCCAAGGAAGTTTCTGCAATCGGTTTCTGCTGGTCACTGCAGCCTGGGACAAGACCAGCTCCATCCTCAGAGAGAACTGGCCGGCTGTGAGAGTTGCTATTCTTTCCCTAGTTTTCAGCCTTTCAAGCAGATGCGCCAAATGAAACTGGCATGTACTGTGTTGGCTCATGGGAATGCCAGAGTCATCACCAACCCCATCCCTAAAAGTAGTGGTGAAAAATTGCAGTGGACGCCAATGAGGTGGTCTCCTTGATACCATGTGTTGACATGTGCAGAGATAGGGAGCATTGGGAATTAATCTATGATGGTAAAGGTATCGCATTCCATACATACCCGAGTGATGGGTGAATTTGTACATAAGTGAGCCTCTGAATTTTAGCCTAAAATCTAAACTCTGCATATGGTAAGGACTTTGAACCAGTGGAAGCAAGTAATGAATACCAAGAGTTTGGGGTTTTTTGTACTAAAAGTTCAGAGCTAATTTATTCCAAAGATCAAGTTTACACGGTGTGTAACACCTTTTGAGTAAATTTTGAGAAATTTCACCCTGATCTTTTCTGGCTAGTTCCTGGAGATGACAATAAATCAACACACCGGAGCGCCCACCTTTGTTGAATATAACAGGCAATGCCCTCCTTTCCGAAACAACAACAACTTGTGGTTCTATCCTGCCCCCACCCCCAAGTAGTTAGTAAAACATTCCAGACTGTTCCACAGGAATATAAGCAGAAGAAACTCGACATTGATAAATGTAAGCTCCATTGATCAAGAGCTTTATCAAGGAGATAGATTTTATGGAGCACTCTGAAGGATAAAGGATTAGGGTCACTGTTTCAAAGCTTGTAAGTTTGTAAAATTTACTAAGCAGAAGACTTTTGTGAAGCAATGAAACCAAAATGGTTTTGACAGGTTTTTGCAGTGCTTTCAGACCTGGGTTATTCACAGGTCATGGACTCTGATTAAAATGTTTACCCTTTCTGATGATGACAATCTTAGTTGCATCAGGTTACTGCTTTCTCAGTAATATTTCAACACACAACCTTTCTGAAATGACATTTCAAACCCCTTTCCCAATTGAGCTGGTTCATGCAGGATTGGTGATATGCAATAGAATTAGAATGAAAACCCGAGACAAAAAGGCTTCTTAAAAACAAATACAATTTTGGACACAATGCAAGCAGAAACATTAGAAAATCCAGACTCCCATATTTGATTCATGCTCCCAGAGAATTGCAGATGTAAAAGCATCAAGTGCAGTAAATAGCAAAGAAGGTTGAACAAGACTGAATTCTCTTGGATTTTGCAAAAGAAAACAGTATTAACAATGTTAAGGACTGGCTGTCAACGTTTGAAAGCATTTCGTTCGTCCTCACAAAGCAGTTTTCACTCTAAATTTAACCTTAATTGCAACAGACGTGTCTAATCATGAACAAAGGATTGTGTGAACAATCAATTTTCCAACTTAATTCTGCTGGAAGGCAGGTCGCCATGGTAACTGTGCTGAACCGGACATGTTATTGACAGGTGCCTGAGCACAGTTCAATGTTCAAAATAAAGGGTGGGCTTTGGTTTGCAACTGGACTGATTAGCATTGATCAAAAGTGTAATGAAAGACTGATTAATTCTCCACACATTCTGCAGAAACTTACTGGTAATATGCCATTAATTGAAATATGCACCAGTGTTGCAGTTTGGGAGTTGTTGAAATGTTTACTGGCTGAACAAGTGAACACAACTGAGCTCATAATCATTTTGTGTATTAATTATAATAAACACTGAAAGCACTTCCTTGGGGTATTATATCAAACATGCTTTGACAGGGAAATGATATGCAGTAATATATCCCTGAGACAGTCTCTTACTTGCAGCTTTGTCAGCCATGTCTCAGTCTTGACAATGAGGTGCTAGACCTGGTTCAATCCTTGCTTTAGGGCTTGCAATTGTTGTACAGGGTGATGGTTCTGAAAGTGTTAATGTGTGAAGCTGCATAAAGGTCCACCTAATCTGATTACGTCATACAGTCTTTTGATGGAGTAGAAAGAAATCTGGTCCTGGTTGAGACAGATGTGTCATCCCTAGTTCCTGATTATGTTTGACTCGTCAATATTAGGTGTACCCAGTGTTATCATGCAATAAACTACATTCTGTTGTTAAGACCAATGACTTTTCCTTTTTAAGACTCAAAAATGGTTTAACTTTTATCATGGATAAATAGATAGGCCCTTAGTCTCTTGTAAAAAGGAGGATCTGTAATTATTATTATTATTATTTAAAATTGTTAGAAAGAGGATTACCCCAACCATAAGTCACCAGCGATTGGTAATACAACATCCGACATGGTGATCAGCAGTGGGAATTATTGTGTGAATACCTCAAGAGATAACAACAAACAATGGAAAAAAGTCTATTTAACCCAGGAGAAAATATTTTCAGAAGAAAAGTGAGCAAAAGTGTGCAACTGAAGAGGCCCTCAGCAGCACTCATTGGGAATAGCGGCAGAGCAAATGCAGCACTACAGAAGGAAATGCTAACAAGAGACCCCATGTGGGTTGGGAAGAGGGTTGAACACATTGTTGGGAAGCCCTTACAGGAGAAGGGTCTATAGGAGCAGTTTGGAGTCCCATAAATTAAACTAGAAATTCTTACGGGAAAGGGAACCTCTTGAAAATAGTGGGTCAAAAAACCAAGCTGGGAAGAATAGGAGTAAAAATGAGTATGTACCCTTCAAACTGAGCAATGCTGCCGTCATCGCCAACAGGCTCCATTATAGTCATAATATACATTACATTTATAATAGATAGAGCGAGGGTCAGAAAATTAATTTATACCAAGGCCACATTACCAAAAAAAGGTTGCTAAGCACACTTAAGACAAAAGTGTGCTTGAATTTGAAAACAGCGTCCAGTGGAAGACAAAAGCTAGAATAATTTCCATGTTGTGGTAGACTGGGACGTTCACAACCTAAATGCAAATTTAGTGGAAAGAGTTATTAAGGCTGTAGCCACAGAGTTTGATTTAGAAAATTGTGTAAGAGGCTATACATTGCATTTTAAACTGTAAAAGATGGGAAAAGCCTGGATTTTTCCCAAGAAGCAGGAACTCTCTATCTTGAGGTCATTAAAACCTCCAGAAGGCATGAGACCAAAGGAGAGAAGAATCCACAGTAAGCAGTACTAAGATACAGTTGCTATAAAATAAATTTGAAACTCAATGGAAGTAACATACTACAGCATAATACAAAATTCATAGCTTTATTACAAGAAAATACTATAGCGTAACTATAATGCAGCGATTAAAGTCTTGCTCCAACTTTGCTATTGTGTGGGTGATTCAAGTTTGACAGAGCTTGTTTATGTCAAAAAGTATTTTAATTATTTTAAGCTAGACATGTGGCGAATGTCACTGCTCTATAAGAGCAAATACCATGGCTACAGAAACAGAAGTTACAAACTGCAGACATGAAATTATGTGGTGAACTCTCAACATTAAAGGTACGTTACAAGTAACAGTACAACAGAAAGGATATCCGATAGGGCAGAATGTGCACATGATTCATAATCAGGAAACCTCCATCTTGAGGAAGAAGGTTTTACCCTTAATCTTGTTCAAAAGGTCAAAGAATTAAAATAGCACAGCAGTAAAAGAAAGCTTGAGACAGGGTAAATTGTTCACAGGTTAGGTGAGCTCAATACTGAATACAGCATCAAAGGAGGATGCTGAACTGTCACACACCCGGGAGGATTCCTCATCTCTTAATGAATCAAGTTCAGAAGCAACTTGAGAAAATGGCCAGATTGAGCATGAATTTCCTGGTGACAAAACCAACCGAGTAGTCCTCAGGCATGGCTACTGTACCCAAACCCAATGTCACCATTAGAATGCATGTTGACTTAATACAGCTCAACAGCAAGGGAAATCCCCCATCTAACAACTATTGTTGAGAGCGTCGCCAAATTGTCCAAACCTGATGCCAACAGCAGGCTCTGGTTGTGCCACTAGAAGTGCAATTAAGACCAATTATGATGTTTATCACTCCTTTGGAGTATTTGCTTTAACAGAATGCCATTATGGATTGTCTTAGCTCCAGAGATTTTTCAAATGATATCATTTGTAGGGTTTGTATGGTGCCAGAGAGTGATCATTTCCAATAAGAGACAATCCGCCAACCACCCCTTAATATTCTATGGCATTACCATTACTGAATACCTCACTATCAACATCCTGCTGTTTCAGGAACAACCAGATGGATGTTGGAAACCAGGATGTTATGCATCTAGAGCCAAACATGGAGACATTCTCCACAGTTTTA
Source organism: Ginglymostoma cirratum (assembly GCA_024137785.1). Taxonomy (NCBI): domain Eukaryota; kingdom Metazoa; phylum Chordata; class Chondrichthyes; order Orectolobiformes; family Ginglymostomatidae; genus Ginglymostoma; species Ginglymostoma cirratum. The sequence goes on from JAHRHZ010000134.1 coordinate 1,104,506, forward strand.
GAAAAAGACTGTCTCTTGGTCACTTGTGCATGCAAGAGGTTTTTGGATTACATCTTTGGCCTGAAAGCCCTCATAGAGATAGACAATGAACTATTCATGTCTCTACTGACAAGAAAGAGTTGGCAAAGATGTTACCGTGGATTCAAAAGCTCCTAATCTACCTTATGAGGTTTGCCAACAAGGCTAAATATGTAAAAAGGAAGCTCCAAAAATGACAGATACAGTCTTTAGAGTGACTGTTGGCAGCCTTCCAATGACTGATGAGGAATTCATTGGTGAAATTGAATCATAATCCCTGGCTACATTGACCCAATGACAAGTCACCGGGGAGAAGATCAGTCACATCCAACAGAAACAAAGGAAAGACCAAGATTGTTTTTATTTGTAAGAATTGTGACAGAGGTTGGCCAGAACAAAGGCCCAATAGGTTGGACACGATGACCTATTTCAACAACATTTCACTACTATTGCTGCTGTTTGATGAAAGGCTGGTTATTCCGGCTTCACTGTGCGACATCATCATTGACAAGATGTAAACTTGAGGATCACCATGTACAGACCAGAGCTCAGAAGTTGTGTGATGACCAGGGAACCCAAAGGAGATCGAGAACCTTGAAATTGACTGTGCAACAAGTGCCATTCGTGGGCCTTAACAAAGAGAGCCACTGACTCCTAATCCTTTCCCCAGGAGACCGTGGGAACAAATGGGAAAAAAAATTGTTTACAACAATAGCTGATCTTACTGTTACCTCAGGAAATGGCCAAACCCCTCTGATAATTAAACTAAAACACAAGCCCCAATCTGTTATGACAGGAATAAGGATTTAGATCTAATAATAACCCCAGAAATACCCAAAGGAGCTCATCTTTCCCCTCGTAGTCTATTAAAAGAGTGCTTAAAAGAAAGAAAATCCCTGATCTCCACTTTACAAGTAACGAGACACCATTTATTTATTTAGCCCAACAATGAACAAATTAACAGAATTGCTAACAAATCAACAATCCCCCATGCCCAATCTGGACTGCTCCCTAATTGGTCTAAATTCTACTGGAATGCTGTTTAAATAAAAACAAGTACCACTAATATAAACCCAATTAATAAGAAGCAATAAATTATAACTTCATCTCTCCATGTTTGCACATTCTGTCTTCTGGAATATTCTGTCCAGGCTACCTAATATAATAGATATCACAGTGCACAATGGTTACCATAATTGGGCCAAGGGTAACAGCTACGGAATAGAGACCTCAACAGGAGTGGTACAGTCATCCAAGAGTCAGCAGACCAGTAGCCATTGTCCATTGTCTGTTCAGCTGAGGGAGTTACATAGAAGGTCTCCAGGAATGCTGTGATAATCATCCATGAATATTTGATTGGGATGAACCCAATGAAGAACTTTTACGGTAGTGATTTAGAGACCAACCAAGGTCAAGACCAGAATCAAAGCCAAAGACTTTCCTAACTTCTTATACATTGTGAATGAATACATACTGAGAGACTTGTCAAATCTGGGGCCACCTGAGTTTGTGAAGTCAAAGACTTAGGAGAGATGGGGAAATGGTAAATGTAAATGTAGCTATATGCCTGAATGGATAAATGTTAGCTATGAGGAGAAAGGCTTGGCAGTGGGCAAGATATTATATAAAATAATAGTTCTGAAAGGGTTAATGATGAAGCTGCATTTACCTGCACCCAATCAGATGATGTCACAAAGTATTCAGGGAGAGAAGGAATAGTTTAGCACAAGGTCCTCATGGAGGCAGATGTGTTATCTTTGCCTCCTGGTAGGTTTTGTAAAGATGTCTAACTAGTCAATGTAATGTGGAGACATGGCTATCATTAATAAACTACAGCATGTTGTTAAGACAGGTGCCTCTTCACATTCAGACTCAATAAAGTAAAAGTAAAGTCACCATAGCCCTGCTCTCTCATTAGAGAGAGTGACTGCTGGTGATTTAACCTGAGGGTCACCACACCTCAGACGAGGGAGAGGTTGAGAAGGACAGTCCTTCATGGTAACCACAGTTGGTGTGGGAATTAAACCGACGCTGTTGGTGTCACTTGGCATTGCAAGCCAGCTGTCCAGCTATAGTATCTTATCCTTTACCACTGTTAATTAAATAGGCTTTTAGTCTCACTGTAGAAAGGAAGTTGCCAGCAGGATAGAGGCCTTTAGAAATCAATGGGGTCCATAGGAGCTGGGCTGCATCATCACCTCAGAGGATGCTGTTTTGATTTGATAAGTTTCTGGCCTGCTTCGATAAGTTTCTGTCAATCATTAGTTTGTATTTTTGTTACAGCACACCCATCAGAGGCTGTTTAAACTCATTTTGGCTGGTTTTAAAAGTATAAAGGAGGTTTGGGTCTGCTCCAGGGCCTGGCCAAAGTGGCCATTAATAGGTACAGGTAGCAGGCTGTGCCTGACTGTCTACATCTCCTTCACAGTTACAGCTGTGCTTGGATATCCCTGGAGATGAAGAATATGATGTTCACCTACACAATATGGGCCTTGAGAGACCAGTGGACACCACAAGGGCTGGGGTGCATCATAAGCCCCAAAAAACAAAACTTTAAATTTGTCCATGTCCTTAGAAGTTTTGATTTTCATTTGAGGGCTCCTTAGAGGCTATCAACACTAATTTTGTTTCTTTTGCCCATTCTGAAACAGCAGAAATGAGGAGTGGTAGCAGCACTCTTCTGGAGTTCCACTGGAGTTTTAAGAGGATGTTACTTGTGGAATAGATAAGGGAGAACCGGTAGATGTGGTCTATTTGGATTTTTATAGGGCTTTTGATAAAGTCCCTCTTTAAAGGCTAGTGGGCAAAATTAAGCCATGTGGGATGATGTAATATATTGTCATGGGTCAAGAGTTTTTTGATAGACAGGAAACAGAGATTGGGAATAAATCGGTCTTTTTTCTGAGTGACATACAGTCACTAGTGGAGTACAAGGTTCAGTTCTTAGACCACAGCTATTCACTTTATGTATAGATGACCTGGATGAGGGAACTAAATGCAAAATTTCCAAGTTTGTTGACAACACAGAATTGGGTAGATTGTGAGTGGGTGGAAGATGCAAAGAGACTTCAAAATGTGTTAAACAAGTTGAGTGAGTATGCAAACACATGGCAGGTGCAGTACAATATGGCTAAATGTGATGATATACACATCAGTGTGATAACAGAAGGGAAGAGTATTATTTAAATGGTGCGATATTGGGAAGTATGGATGCATGAAGGGATCTGAGTATCCTTATACACCAGTCAATGAAAGTAGACAGGCAAGTGCACAAGCAATTAAGAAGGCAAATGATATGTTGTCCTTCATTGTGATTGAAGTAAGGATTAAGTTGAGTTCAGAGTAGGGATGTCTTCCTGGAGTTATACAGGGCCTTGGTGAGACCACACCTGGAGTATTGCATGTAGCTTTGGTCTCTGTACCTCAGAAAGGATATACTTGCCACAAAGGTAGTGCAGTGAAGGTTCACTTGGCTGATACTGAGGATGGTGGGACTGTCCTATCAGGAGAGGTTGGTTTGACTGGACCTGTATTCACGAGAGTTTGAAGGATGAGAGGGATCAGATGGAAATGTATAGCATTCTATCGTGGCTGGACAAACCAGATGCAGGGAGGATGTTTCCCTAGTTGGGGAGTTTAGAACTGGGGACGCAGCCTCAAGATACAGGGTAGACCATTTAGGCCTAAGTTAAGGAAAGATTTCTTCACTCAGAGGGTTGTGAATCTGTGAAATTCTTTACCACAGAAGGATGTAAGGCCAAGTCACTGAATATATTCAAGAAATAGACAGTTACATATTTAGATTTTAAAGGCATCAAGGGCTATGGAGAGGGAATGGGAAAATGGCATTGAGGTAGAGGATCAGCCACAATCATATTGAATGCCGGGACAGGAAGAACTCAATGGCCTACTTCTGCTCTTATTTTCTATTTTTACCCACTGCCCTAACCGCAAGCCACTGATGATCAGTACCATGCATACACCACAGTTCAAAATACACACTGATCTCCTGGCACTATTTCATCAAAGAGCAAAGCAGCTGTGCCTGGTGTCCAGGCCAGTAGTTATCCTTCAAACAACATCACAAAAAAGCAGACTGTTTAGTCATGATTACGCTTCTACTTGCGTGATAATTGGCTCCAACATTACAAAAGTGATGACACTCTGAGATGGCCCACACAGATAATCCTCTACAAATCTCTCCCCCCAAGACTCTCCTTCCCCCAGTTTCTCTCACTCCACCTCGGTTCCCAGACTCTCCTTTTCTCAAATTCTCTGACTCGCTCCAGCAGCTCCTTCATATTTCCCAAAGCATTTTGGGGCTGGTCAAGCATTCCAAAGATGTCTATGGGACCTTCATCTCAGTTGCTGTGAGAACTTTCAATACCTTAACCAAAAGTATCTGAATGTCTTTGACAGCTTTGAAGCTTTGATGCCAGTGCGTTTCTTCAAAGTCAAGTATACCTAACCAGCCAATTGATATTGATGAGTTTTGTTATTCATTCCAAGTGAGAATATTTGACAGCTGTGTTCTCTGCAAGAGCAATGAAAGGGAATTCAATGTTGGCATCCCACAGTCAGGGTGGTATGGTGGCTCAGTGGTTAGCACTGCTGCCTCACAGCAGCAGGGACCCAGGTTCAATTCCAGCTTCAGGCAACTGTCTGTGTGGAGTTTGCACATTCTCCCCATGACTGCATGGGTTTCTTCCAGGTGCTCTGGTTTTCTCCCACAGTCCAAAGATGTGCAGGTTATGGTGGATTGGCCATGCTAAAGTGCCCGTAGTGTGTAAGCTTGGTGGGTTATCCAATGGAAAAACAGAGTCAGAGAGATGGGGTGGGTCTGGGTGGGATGCTGTTTGGGGGAAATGGTTATGGACCGAATGGCCATTTTCCACACTATAGGGATTCAATGATTTCCTGATGGAGCTGTGATTTCCATCCTGCAGATGAAATCACCAACCTCCTCTACCCTCACTCCAATCCTCAGGGTCTGTGGCTGCAACTTCCCACCAGCGGCTTCTTCTGGGAGCAGGTGACAGGCTTTCTATTTGATCTGTTGGAATATGAAACTAAAATCCGAGTTTAGGTTTGGCTGTGCCTGTGTAGGCCTTGCCCTGCTGGGATCTTTGAGCCAGTTGCAACATATCCCACTCCAGGACCAGAAAAGCCTTCAGCAGTAAGAAATTGAGGATGCCACTGCTTCACGGAATGACAAAGAGACAAAGTGAGGCTGGCAGTTTCACTGTGGCAAACACTCACTGTCACTAATGAAGTAAAGCACCATCGTATTGTCAATTCCAAATCAAGTTGGCACAATATTGAGATGACAAGGTGTAGAGCTGGATGAACACAGCAGGCCAAGCAGCATCAGAGGAGGAGGAAGGCTGACGTTTTGGGCCTAGACCCTTCTTCAGG
>JAHRHZ010000134.1:1116071-1147147 GCA_024137785.1 Ginglymostoma cirratum
CACCATTATTATCCAATGCTAAACTCCTGCCCTTACCCCCATAACCCTGCACACCATTATTAACCAATGCTAAACTCCTGCCCTTACCCTATAACTCCGCGCACTATTATTATCCAATGCTAAACTCCTGCCCTTACCCCCATAACTCCACACATCATTATTATCCAAAAACACATCCACTACCCTCTTGAATGCCTTAATTGAATCTCCATCTACCTCATTTCCAGGCACTGTGTTCCAGACCCTAACTAATCACTGTGTGAAAAATGTCTCCTCACATTAACCTTGCTTCGTATGTGCATCACTTTACTCTTTGCCTTTGTTCATTTTTCTTTTATGGTCAGGAACGGTTTCACATTATCTACTCTGCCCAGTTAATTCATGATTTTCAGAACCCCTATTAAATCTCCTCTTACACATCTTCACCCCAAGGAAAACAGTCCCAACTTGTTCAATCTATCCTTATCACTGAAGATTCTCATTCCTGAAACTATTCTTGTAAATTGCTTCTCAAATCTCTCCAACGTGTTCACATATTTCCTATAATGCGGCTTCCATACTGTACACAGTACACCAGCTGAGGTCTAACAAGTGTCTTTTTCAAGGTCAGCATCACCTCCTTGCTCTTGTACTCTATGTCCCTATTAGTTAAACCAAGAAGACTGTATGATTTATTAACAGCTCTTTCCAACTGTCCTTCCACCTTCAATGATCTGTTCACATATACACCCAGGTTTTTCTGCTCTTACATGTCCTTTAGAATTGTACCCCTATTTTACACTGTCTTTCAATGTTCTTCTGACTGGAGGGCATCACCTCACAGTTCTCTACATTGGGCTTCATCTGCCACCTATTCCCCCTCCTCCACCAACTTGTCAATGCCCTTTTGGAGTTCCACATTGTCCTTCTCACAGTTTACAATTCTTCAGTTTAGCACCTAGTGTAATCTGCAAGTTTGGAAATTTTCCCCTGCAAAACCAAAATCCAGATCATTAATACATATCAGGAGAAGCAAAAATCCCAAAAAGGGGAGCTCCAGAAACTCTCACCTAGCCTGAAAAATAGCCTTTGGCCATCACTCAGTCAATTCTGTGTCCATGTTGCTATGGTCCCTTTTATGCCATGACCCACAACTTTCCACAAGTCTGTTGTGTGGCACTGTACCAAATATCGTTTGGAAAGTCATGCCAAGTATTCATTTAATACCTCAGCCCCTGCCTCCATGTGTAAATCCTCCTTTTTGACCTCTGATCATTATACCTCCTTCAATTACTCTCTTACTGTCTGTATGCCTGTGGAAGACTTTGGGATGACTCTTTATGTTAGCTGCTGATCGGTGCAGGAGTTAGCAGGAGTTTACTTTGTCAGAAAATGAACCTCCAACTGCACTGGGACTGAGATGGGATTCCTGGATTCAAATCCTGTCCCTCTCGCACTATGTCACTGCTCCAAACGAACTCTGCACACACCGTGTTCCAAATTTACCTACAAAACCTGCACATTGAAGAACTTTGCACTCTTTGATCTAGGAGCTGTGAGGCTATAAAAGACGGTGTTAACCTGCTTTTTTAAAACACTGACTCCACTCTATGGAAATATAAGAATTTTCAGCACAAAATCAGACCAGTCAGCCCAACAGATTCCTGCTAGTGTTTACATGCCGCCATGTCGTTCAGTCAATCCTCACTACCCAGTCATTTCAGCTGCGAGAGTCCGGAAGGAGGCGCGAGGGCAGCCTGGGAAGGTAAGCGTCTCCTTTAAAAACTTACCTCGTGAATAGGCGGAGAGCGCGTCGAGCAGGAGCAGACACGGGACGGTTGAGTAAGTGAGGTAATATATTTGGGCGGTTGCTTTACCCGAAACACTACTGAAGTACTGTCTCCCACCCATCCTCCCCCTCTAACCTAAAAGGTTCTGAGTGCCGATTTGGTAAGTTACTAGTGTTTTTTTTTCCAATAGTCTGTTTTTCACAATTCAGAACAATGCCAATGGATGCAAGGGCAGTTGCATGCTCCTCCTGTAGGATGTGGGAGGTAAGGGTCACCACTAGTGTCCCTGCTGACTTCATCTGCGGGAAGTGCACCCAACTCCAGCTCCTTGGAAACCGCGTTAGGGAACTGGAGCTGGAGCTGGATGAACTTAGGATCATTTGGGAGGCTGAGGGGGTGATTGAGAGGAGTTACAGGGAGGTAGTCACACCTCAGGCACAGGAAAAAAGTAGATGGGTTACAGTCAGGGGATGGAAAGGGAACAGGCAGACAGTGCGGGGATCCCCTGCGGCTGTTCCCCTCAATAACAGGTATACCGTTTTGGATACTGTTGAGGGGGACGACTTGCCAGGGGTAAGCCATGAGGTACAGGTCTCTGGCGCAGAGTCTGTCCCTGTTGCTGAGAAGGGAAGGGGGAAGAGGAGGAGAGCATTAGTCATTGGGGACTCCATAGTTAGGGGGACAGATAGGAGATTCTGCGGGAACGAGAGAGACTCACTGTTGGTGTGTTGCCTCCCAGGTGCCAGGGTCCGTGATGTCTTGGATTGTGTCTTTGGGGTCCTGAAGGGACAGGGTGACCAGCCCCAAGTCGTGGTCCACATAGGTACCAATGACATAGGTAGAAAGAGGGATAGGGATATAAGGCAGGATTTCAGGGAGCTAGGGTAGAAGCTGAGAACTAGAACAAACAGAGTTGTTATCTCTGGTTTGTTACCTGTGCCACGTGATAACGAGGCAAAGAACAGGGAGAGATATCAGCTGAACACGTGGCTGCAGGGATGGTGCAGGAGGGAGGGTTTCAGGTATATGGATAACTGGGGCTCATTCTGGGGAAGGTGGGACCTCTACACACAGGATGGTCTTCACTTGAACCAGAGGGGTACTAATATCCTGGGTGGAAAATTTGCTCGTGCTATTCGGGTGGATTTAAACTAGCTCAGCAGGGGCATGGGAACCTGTGGTGTAGTTCCAGTACACAGGAAGATGAGAGTAGGGAGGACATGGACAGGATTTCACCGTCACAGGAGTGTGCTGGCAGACAGCAAGCTGGTTTGATGTGTGTCTACTTCAACGCCAGGAGTATCCGGAATAAGGTAGGTGAGCTCGCAGCATGGATAGGTACCTGGGACTTCGATGTTGTGGTCATTTCGGAGACATGGATAGAGCAGGGTCAAGAATGGATGTTGCAGGTTCCAGGGTTTAGATCTTTCATAAAGATCAGGGAAGGTGGTAAAAGAGGGGGAGGTTTGGCTTTGTTAGTCAAGGACAGTATAACGGTGGCTGAGAGAACTTTTGACGAGGACTCGTCTACTGAGGTGGTATGGGCTGAGGTCAGAAACAGGAGAGGAGAGGTCACACTGCTGGGAGTTTTTTATAGGCCTCCGCAAAGTTCCAGGGATGTGGAGGAGAGGATCGGCAAAACGATTCTGGGCAGGAGTGAAAGGAACAAGGTGGTCATTGTGGGAGACTTTAACTTCCCCAACATTGACTGGAAATGCTATAACTCTAGTACGTCAGATGGATCGGTTTTTGTCCAATGTGTGCAGGAGAGTTTCCTGACACAGTACGTCGAAGGGCCGACAAGAGGGAAGGCCACACTGGATCTGGTACTTGGTAATGAACCAGGCCAGGTGTTTGATTTAGTGGTAGGTGAGCACTTTGGAGAGAGTGACCATAATTCGGTTACGTTTAGTTTAGCGATGGAAAGGGATAGGAACATGCCACTGGGCAAGAGTTATAGATGGGGGAAGGGCGACTCTAATGCGATTAGGCAAGACTTAGGAGGGATAGAATGGGGTAGCAAAATGCAGGGGATGGGGACAATCGAAATGTGGAGCTGGTTTAAGAAACAGATATTGCGTGTCCTTGATAGGTATGTCCCTGTCAGGCAGGGAGGAAGTGATAAGGTAAGGGAACCTTGGTTTACAAAAGAAATTGTATCTCTTGTTAAGCGGAAGAGAGAGGCTTATGTGACATTGAGACGAGATGGTTCAGATGAGGCGATGGAGAGTTACAGATTAGCTAGGAAGGATTTAAAGAGAGAGTTAAGAAGAGCAAGGAGGGGACATGAGCAGTCATTAGCAGGTAGAATTAAGGAGAACCCTAAAGCTTTCTATAGGTATGTGGGGAATAAAAGGATGACTAGGGTAAGAATAGGGCCAGTCACAGACAGAAGTGGGAAGTTGTGTGTGGACCCTGTGGAGATCGGAGAGGTGCTAAACAAATATTTCTCATCTGTTTTCACTCCGGAAAAGGAGAATATTGTAGAGGAGAAGACTGAGATACGGGCTATTAGACTTGAAAGGATTGAGGCTAGTAAGGAGGAGGTGTTATCAATCGTAGAAGGTGTGAAGGTAGATAAATCCCCTGGGCCGGATGGGATTTTTCCGAGGATTCTCTGGGAAGCTAGGGAGGAGATGGCGGAGCCTTTGGCCTTGATCTTTGAGTTGTCATTGGTTACAGGTTTAGTACCAGATGACTGGAGGATAGCAAATGTTGTGCCCTTGTTCAAGAAGGGCAGTAGAGATGACCCAGGTAATTATAGACCAGTGAGCCTTACATCTGTTGTCGGAAAAGTTTTGGAAAGGATTATAAGAGATAGGATTCATAATCATCTGGCAAGCAACAATTTGATTGGAGATAGTCAACATGAATTCGTCAAGGGCAGGTCGTGTCTCACAAACCTCATTGAGTTTTTTGAGAAGGTGACCAAGCATGTGGATGAGGGTAGGGCAGTTGACATGGTGTACATGGACTTCAGTAAAGCCTTTGATAAGGTTCCACATGGTAGGCTATTGGAGAAAATGCAGAGGCATGGGATTGAGGGAGATTTAGCAGTTTGGATTAGAAACTGGCTTTCTGAAAGAAGGCAAAGAGTGGTGGTTGATGGAAAATATTCAGCCTGGAGTCCGGTTACTAGTGGTGTGCCACAAGGATCTGTTTTGGGACCACTGCTGTTTGTCATTTTTATAAATGACTTGGACGCAGGCATAGGTGGATGGGTTAGTAAGTTTGCAGATGACACTAAAGTCGGTGGAGTGGTGGACAGTGTGGAAGAATGTTGCAGGTTGCAGGGAGACTTGGATAAACTGCAGAATTGGGCTGAAAGGTGGCAAATGGAGTTCAATGCAGATAAATGTGAGGTGATTCACTTTGGGAAGAATAATAGGAAGGCAGAATACTGGGTCAATGGAAAGATTCTTGGTAGTGTGGATGTGCAGAGGGATCTTGGTGTCCAGGTCCATAGATCCCTGAAAGTTGCCACCCAGGTTGATAGTGCTGTTAAGAAGGCGTACGGTGCGTTAGGTTTCATTGGTAGAGGGATTGCGTTCCGGAGCCGTGATGTCATGCTGCAACTGTCCAAAACGCTAGTGTGGCCTCACTTGGAATATTGCGTGCAGTTCTGCTCGCCCATTACAGGAAGGATGTGGAAGCATTGGAAAAGGTGCAGAGGAGATTTACCAGGATGTTGCCTGGTCTGGAGCGAAGGTCTTATGAGGAAGGGCTGAGGGACTTGGGTCTGTTCTCATTGGAGAGAAGAAGGCTAAGAGGGGATTTAATAGAGACATACAAAATGATCAGAGGATTAGATAGGTTGGACAGTGAGAGTCTTTTTCCTAGGATGATGACGTCGGCTAGTACGAGGGGGAATAGCTGCAAATTGAGGGATGATAGTTTTAAGACAGATGTCAGAGGCAGGCTCTTTACTCAGGGAGTGGTAAGGGCGTGGAATGCCCTGCCTGCCAATGTAGTTAACTCAGCCACATTAGGGGCATTTAAACAGTCCTTGGATAAGCATATGGATGATGATGGGATAGTGTCGGGGGTGGGCTTAGATTAGTTCACAGGTCGGCGCAACATCGAAGGCCGAAGGGCCTGTTCTGCGCTGTATTGTTCTATGTAATACCATTCATCCTGGTGTGAGATCCATCTGCTAGGTTTGCTGCCCCTTTCCTGGTTGGGATCGATAGCACCCAGTTGGTCTCGGGGGATGGAGAAAAAACACGTCTTATTTAACAAGAAGAAGTTCATAGTTATAGAGTCATACAGCACGGAAACAGACCCTTCAGCCTATGCCGAACATAATCCGAAACTAAACTAGTCCCACCTGCCTGTTCCTGGCCTATATCTCTCCAAACCTTTCCTATTCATGTACCTATCCAAATGTCTTTTAAAAGTTGTAATTGTACCCAGATCTACCACTTCCTCAGGAAGTTCTTCCCACATGCAAACTACCCTCTGTGTAAAAAATTTACACCTCATGTCTTTTTTAAATCTCGCTCCTCTCACCTTAGAAATGTGGCCTCTAGTGTTGAAATTCCCTATCCTAGGGGAAAGACACCTACCATTAACCCTATCTATACCTCTCATTATTTTATAAACATCTATCTACTTCTAAACCTCCCACGCTCCTGTGACAAAGTCCCAACCTTTCTTTCTCACTCAAACCTTCCATACCCGCCACCATCCTGGAACTTAAACACAACGGTGTTTATTGCAGGATGAAAACTAACTACAAGTTATGTTGATCTGAGAGACATTGTTACTGAGACCACAAGGGAGACCTTGATGTCAGGCCTTGCACCTTCGAGATCCAAATCTGTTACCCCTCCAATGTCCATACTGTTGGGTTTAAAGCACTCCTCAGCATTAACCCTTGCAGATCAGTATACATCGCTGATTCTCTTTGCCTATCCTCATTTGATCTTTGCAACACATTCTCTTTATTCCTTTCTCCATTATATGTTCATATAGTTTCCTCTTAAATATTTCGGTACTGTTCATTTCCACTACTCCCCATGAGACAGAGTCCCACATTCCCACCTTAGGAGGTTTCTCCTGAATGGCTAATGGGATTTATTAGTGCTTATTTTAAATTTGTTGTCCCCCAGTTCTGGTCTTGTCCACAAGTGCAAACATTGGGAACATTTCTGGAGAGAGAAACAATTAACATTTCGAGCCCAGTATGACTCTTCTTCAGAACAGAAAGGAGCTGGAAAATGCTGTTTTTTTATGCAGCGGGGGGAAGTCAAATAGTTTGTGAGAGTGCACAGCGCAAAAGACCAGGGCAGTGATAATGATGGTAAAGGAGGGATAGAGATGTAAAATAGGTGTAAATGTTAGGTGTGGAGAAGAGAAAATGGGTCCAGTCTGCTGAGGGCAAAGTGAACAAGACACAAACAAGGCATGGGTGGGGTCAGTTGGAGATGTAAGAAAAATAGAGTATAGAGGTCATGCTCTGAACTTGTGGAACTTAATATTCAGTCCTACAGATGTAAAATGCCTAAAGCAGAAAGTGAAATGTTGCTTCATTAGAATCTTTACTAATGAACACAACTGAAAATTTTTTATTTTAACAAAACATTCTTCTGCAAAACATCACTTCTGGCAGACATGTAATCTTACAGGCACAGTCCCACAGTCACTCCTAGTCCCCCTGCAGCTTATTTCTCTGGGCTACATCAGGTCGAAACTTCCAGAGCCCATTGACAATTGTTTCTCTCACCCTGGAATTCCTGGATACAATTATCACTAGTAAAGGACACCTTGGTGACTCCCCATTCCTTAAATCTTCAAAGGTCCTATCCTTGCTGTTCCCTACTTTCTGGTCAGAAACTGAACTCTGCCCAGAATCTTGCTTCATCATTCCTTGCGTCGTCACAACAGTAGCTTTTTTTTCCAATGTCTCAAACAGCAGTGGTCCTTTATCCTTGAGATGTTATGAAAAGGTGTTAAACCTGTCACCCTGCTCCAAGCAAGAACTCTGTTTCAGTTCCTTTCCCTATGGTAACAGGATCACAAAAACATGTCTATAGCAGGAGGTGCTTGTCTGAACTTGCTGGTTTTTTGGAGTTAAAGGTACATTTAAAAGAGAACAGTGTTAAAGTTTTCATTACCTGGACTATTATACAGCTGATTTGTGCCTTATGTTTACAATATGATGTATCTTCTGTTTATTTTGCAAAAATGATTCAATAATTTTCTATTTTACAGTGCGTTGTGTTTAATTGTTCCGATGGACTAGACTACAGAGCAATGGGGAAGTTTTTCAAAGGCCTGGTACAGTCTGGAGCCTGGGCTTGTTTTGATGAATTTAATCGTATAGAACTGGAGGTAAACATAATCAGTTTTACAGTTAACCTTGAATAGAATCTCACTGTGACTATGGTGTGAATGGGTAAACAGAGTTCACACTTGAAGTCCAAAGTTGAAAATTAAATGAACCTCCCTTTTTAACTTGCATTTTTTATGGTTTTGGTTACAAACAAAATGCAATCAGTAACATTTCTGGTATTCCTAATGCCTATTGCTATCAGATGTTCTAAATGCAGCTAAGAACAGAAAACAGGAAGGAGAGAGTTACGGATGCTACTCAGATTAGTAAGCAGTGGGAAAAATTACTGCAGACTCTGGAATCTATGCTGAAAACAAAAAATGCTGGAAATCACAGTGGGTCAGACAGCATCTGTGGAGAGAAAGCAAGCTAACGTTGAGTCTAAATAACTTTTCATCTGATCTGACTTGCTGTGATTTCCAGCATTTTTTGTTTTCAAATATTGGGGAATGTTGCCCCACATTGTTGTTCACTTTTACAAACAGAATTAGGACTGGTGTAGTAGACAATGAAGCAGGTTTTCTAAGATTACAGAGGAATCTTGATCAAATGGGACAATGGGTTGAAAAATGGCAAGTGGAGTTCAATCTGGATTGCATTTTGATACAACAAACAAGGTTAGGGCTTATACGATTAATGGTAGGGCCTTGGTTAGTGTATTAGAACAGAGGGACCTAAGGGTGAAGATACATAATTCTTTCAAGTTTGCTTCACATATAGACAGGGTGGTTAGGAAGGTGTTTGGCACACTTGTCTTCATTGCTCAGTCCTTTGATTATAGGAGTTGAGAAGTCATGTTGAGGTTACACAGGACATTGATGAGGACTCTTCTGGAATACAGTATCCAGTTCTGGTCGTCCAGTTATAAGAAGGATATCATCAAGCTGGAGAGGGTTCAGAAAGAGATTTACCAGGATGTTGCTGGGTATGGAAGGTTTGAGTTAAAAAGACTTTTTTCACTGGAGCATAGGACGTTGAGAGGTGATGAGATAGAAGTTTATAAAATAATGAGAGGTATAGATAGAGTTAATGATAGTTGTCTTTTTCCTAGGATGGGGGATTCAAGAGTAGGGGACACATTTTTAAGGTGAGAGGAAAGAGAGATTTAAGAAAGACAAGGCAAATTGTTTTACACAGAGGGTAGTTCACGTGTGGAATGATCTTCCTGAGGAAGTGGTGGATGTTGGCACAATTACAACGTTTAGAAGACATTTGGATAGATGTAGGAGTAGGAAAGGTTTGGAGGGATATGGGCCAGGAGCAGGCAGGTGGGACTAATTTAGTTTGGAATTATGTTCTGCATGGACTAGTTGGACTGAAGGGTCTGTTTCCATGCTGTGTGACTCTATGACTCAGGAATCTGAAAGACAGTTTCAAAACTTGCAGAACCGCTCAATTCAGGATGTTGTTAATATAGAAGAGAACTGGAGAAAATAATTAATAAACTAGCAAAGTGGGTACATGGCTGACAAATTAAGTCCAATATAGAAAAGTCTGATGTAGTTCAGCTTATTTCTTTCCTCAAAAATATACTTAATTCATAAAATATATAAAAGTACATCGTATGTCTGACAGATCGTCATGTGACAGTCCAGAGAGTTGAGCGTGATTTCCAAATTTGTGTGTAACTTTGCTTCTCGTTTTCAGGGTGGACTGCTAGCAAGTAGCAATGTGAAAATGAGAGGCAGCTACATACGTTTCTCCCTCACTGTGCACAGCCTCTCCCTCAGCAAATCCTCAGTTCTGTCTCCTTGTGGTGACAGGAAGTAACAAGGTCCCTTATAGGCCCAGGCTAAAACTTCACAGGAACTTAAAGTAAATCTGATGCCAGGACCGACAGTGTACAGGTCCAAATGAATATGGATAAACCCTCGCAGCCTACAGTTCTGTTTTTCTTCTCTTTGTGCTTTCCTAGTAAAGAAACAGCAGAACATCAACCAAACGCAAGATATTGGTTAATGCTGAAATATATAAATTTGTTTATTCAGGAGTTGTGAAGTTGGTAGCAGTATTGAAAATTTGAAGAATTTTGTGCGTATCTGTTTGGTAGCTTCCTTAGGATGAACCCTTAGGAGTAATTCTGAACCATGTGAATTATTGTATCACTTCCTCTCTAATAAAGTATAAAGAAAGCATAACTAAACCCATCTTTTATGGTGCAGTGGTAGTGTCCCTACCCCTGGCCTGAGGGGCCTGGGTTCATATTCGCAGAGGCATGTATTAATATCTCCGAACAGGTTGATTAAAAAAATAGATTAAATTGAAAAAAATGACCCATCTAAACCTACACCCCCAATAGCATGTAGAGGAGGGGAGACTCCAGTGTGCTGGAATGATCTGACAGGTAGTGTCCTTCTCACCACCAGCCAAGCTCTGTCTTGGTGCTTGTTGGAAAGTTCTGGTGCTGAGCCACTTTGCTGGTAGGCAATGGCCAGGTTAGACCAGATGTTAGTTGTAGCCATCACCCAAAGTTTCCAAGGCAATGGCATCAAAAGCCACATGGGAAAGAATACAACAAACGGGAAGCTCCAAAACCGAACAATGAAAGGACAAAGCTACCACTGCAGCCATCCAAAAATAGAGCTAATCCCCAAGATTCACATTCACTCTGTGAGTGCCACCTTGTTGATAATGGTATATCTCTATCATCAGGTTAGTAGCAGGGCCAGGGACACAATGCAGTCCTTCTAGAGTCGTGGGCCCCAGGTTTTGGGCTGTAATGTGTCCCTTTCCTGGGCCTTGGTTAGTAGGAAGGTTAACAAAGTCACAAATCAAGTCACAAATTGAATTTGAGGCCATAAAAAATGCATAGCTAATATATAAAGGGATAGAATTGAAACCCAGACAAGTTATATTGAATTTACTTAATCCTTTATTAGCATAACAAAAAATTAACATTTTAATCCCATGTGTCTAAACTATCTGTAATATACTATTGTCTCAAACAGACTCAGGAAGCCACATGAAACCACTACAAAATAATCTTTAAAACTCTTTGAGGTTTTCCAAAAGAAGTTGTTCCCTCTTTTCAAGGATAAGTTCTATATTTAATAAAAAAAAGACTCAAACTGATCATGATGGCATGCTGAACATAAAAAAGGGAGAGATCAGATAAGAATAAGCTTTCATTTCTCCTTCAGCTGCTCACAGCTCATTCCCATAGGGATAAGTCTTTCGTTTGATGCTGGTTTTTAATCAAAAGACGACAATCCCATTGATCTTCATTAAGATAATGTCGGAAGGGGAATTGCAGCTTTTACGGTCTGTGGATAACAGATGCTGGACAGATCGAATTGAAACATGGCTTTTACTCCTTCAGTTTTGCACCACCACCCCCCCACCCCACCCCCGACCCCGGCAACCACTCAGTAATTCAGCACATGGTGGAGGTGACAAATCAGTATGGGGCACTGTTCTCTTGACAAAGCTTCTCTGGTCTGCATCGCAGGTACTGTCTGTTGTCGCCCAGCAGATCCAAACCATTCAGCGAGCGGTTTCAGAGCAAGTGAAGACATTTGTCTTTGAAGGGACAGCAATCTCGCTGGACCCATCGTGCACCGTGTTCATCACCATGAATCCAGGCTATGCTGGCAGGGCTGAGTTGCCTGACAATCTGAAGGTAAGAGCAGCAATCTGGAGGCAGAGTAGACGTCAGGAGATCGCCGTTATTCAGATAAAGTACAATTAATGAATGGCACATATTAACAGCATGCACTCCGATAAGCATGAACCCAGGCCTCTCAGTCCAGGGGTAGGGACACTACCACTGCACTACAAAAGATGGGTCTAGTTATGTTTTCTTTCGACTGGGAGAGTTTCATAACTATAGCACCTTATTGAGATGAGTATGAAGCTGTCTAATTATTAATTGAAACACAGCATGAAACAGTATGCGCTGCAAAATAGGTGAAGTTACTAAATTGATGTGACGGTCTTGAAGCAGCCATGGCAGTACAATTGCTGAAAGAATAGGAAACTATCTTAGGCAGAGGAGCCGGATGGCAGAGTAATGCAATTAACATCATGATGTATTATGGCAGCATTCCCAGGGCAAGGCACATGGGCTACACCATATTCAACACAGTAAAGCACGACATGATAAGGCAAAGTGTTACAGTCCCCATGGGGCGATCAGTTAATCAAAATAATCACATTTAATAAATGGGGCAGCACAGTGGCTCAGTGGTTAGTACTGCTGCCTCACAGCACCAGGGACCTGGGTTCAATTCCACCCTCAGGCAACTCTCTGTGTGGAGTTTGCACATTCTCCCCATGTCTGCATGGGTTTTCTCTGGGTGCCCTGGTTTCCTCCCACATCTCCTGAAGATGTGTAGGCTAGGTGGATCAGCCATGCTAAGTTGACCATAGTCTTCAGGGATGCATAGGTTAGGTGTGCTAGCCATGGGAAATGCAAGGTTACAGGTAAAAGGTGGGGGGATGGATTTTTTCTTACTTATTAACAGAATGAGGACATCACTTGCCCAGAGAGCAGTCAACCACATTGCTGTGCGTCTGGAGTCACATGTAGGCCACATGTTATATGTGTTAGCTGGCTCAATGTTAGACGGACCATCTGAAAGCAGATCATTAGGAGGGGCTGCGTTAGGAGGGACTGGGGATATAGTTCAAGCTTTAAGATAATGTCTCCTGTTTAATTTCCCCATCAGAGCAACTACTTTCACCTGAAACAAACAAAAACAGAGGGTGCTGAAGAAACTTAACATGTCTAGTAGAAACCTTTATTAGAACCCAGGATCATTGGACTTGAAACATCAACACTGTTGTCTCTCCACAGATGCTGCCAGACCTGCTGAGCTCCTTCTGTTTTTGTTTGTTTCAGATTTCCAGCATCCCCAGTTCTTGGTTTCACATTAACTCCTCTCTCATGCACTTGCTAGGCACCACCAGATTTCTGCAACATCACTTCCAGGAACTGTCTGTGACACTATCTCCACTGGCTTTTCTGGGGTACATCCAGCTAGAGTTGGATGCTGTGTGTGGAGTACGATATCTCTGACTGCACTGTTCTTGCTGCAGGTTCTGTTTCGTCCTGTGGCTATGATGGTCCCAGATTATGCTCTCATTGCTGAAATCTCTCTCTACTCCATGGGGTTTGTCAATGCTCGGATCCTTGCTGCAAAAATTGTAGCAATGTACCGACTCTGCTCAGAGCAGGTAAGTAACACTGTGCAATGGAATAGAAGGCAATGGCTGATGCTTATTCTGCTAATACATCTCCATTTCCTATTACAATGACCTCTATTCAAGCTTCCATAGTTGAGACAGAGATCCCAAGCAGTGTGGTTAGCTTTGTTTGGATCGCTTAGACTCAAAGCAACCTGCGAGGTATTTGAGTTTCCTGAGGTCAATTTTCATTCTCAGGGCAAGTAACTCAATCCTGGCACTTTCCTAAGATGGTACTGCCCTGAGTGATGCAACGTTCACCAAAGGCCAGAGAGAGTCAGACTTCCGACACCCCGACACAGATCAGAAGCAACCACAGGGAACTAATGCTGACTGCCCAGGAGGCCTGTGTAAAAACATCGCCTCAGTTCTCTCTAACTGACACTCCATTGTTTAGATAAACATTCAGCACTCTAACACTCATACCCCCCACCATGCCTAAAGATGACAATTCATGCTCCTCAACCCCCACCCCAATACCCCTCTCTTCCCATAACCTTACCCCACCACACACCCACACATTACCCCCAGTACCCCACCCCCATCCCCCAACTGACCTGGATCCTCCATGATTCTATGACACCGATGGGCAAGAGAGCTTTTGGCCTATGATTGGCCGACAGTCCTCACTCGGGAGGGCTCCTGCCCTGGGGTCTTGATTCCCAGGGATGTCTCACTGGTGGCCTTGCCACTGCCTGATTTCCATTAGATCTGGCAGTGCCTTTCCTGGAAGAGGAAACAGGGGTCTCTGCTTGGCTGACCTGCAGCTAGGTTAGATTCTCACTGCTTCAACAGGATTCTGCACACAGAGCGTCCATGAGGCACAGTTTTCAGTCCATCCCAAATCCTGTTCCCAAACCATCAGCTCCATCCCACTCCCTAGCAACCATCTAACATTAAACCAGTCTGTTCACACCCTTGGTGATCCTGAGTTGAGCTTACAGCCTCACATTTATGTCACCACTAGGGCCACTGACCCAACATCACCCAGCATCAGCCCTGCCCCTGCACTTGGAAACCCTCAGCCAGCTTGAATTATTTCAGTCAACCAGTTCTCGCACAGCTCTGGAGCAGGTGGGACTTGAACTAGGCCTCCTGGTTCAGAGGTTGGGACATTATCACTGCACCACAAGAGACCCCTTGTTTCATTAACTCCAGACTTGATTATTTCAACACACTCCTGGCTGGTCTGTCACATTCTACCAAAACTCTGCTGCTTGTATCTTAACACACCACTCCCATCCCCTACCGCACCCTGTGCTTGCTGGCTCCCACCCAAGTGACAGCCTGATTTTAGAATTCCCATCCCAGTTTTCAATTCCATCCTTAGCCTTCTCCACTCCCTATGCCTGTCTCTCCATCCCATAATCTTCAGGATCACTGCCTGCCTCTAAACCCCTAGCCTCTAGCACTTCCCCAGTTATGATCCCTGCACCACTGGTGGCATAGGTCCAGGCTCTGGAATGCCTCTGTACATCATCCTCCTCTTTTAAGGCACTTACAGGCAAACTGCTTGACTGAGCATTTTGTCCCTTAAGCTAGTATCTCCTTGTGTGGCTCAGCTTGTGCTTTGTTTTACAAAATGCTACTGTGAAGCATCTTGAGATTTTTTTGCGCTCTATAAATATAAGTTGTTGTTCAAGTGGGAGAGGGAGTAAGGTGGGTAGACAGAATGAGGGAAGGAGACAGTGGCAGGGATAGAAAGAGAGAGAGAGCGATACGGATAGGGACAGTGGCAGAAATAGAGATGGGGGGGTGGGGAAGAGAGAGTGAGAGAAATAGGGACAGTGGCAGGGATAGGGTGAGAGAGAGAAGATGCTGGATAAAGAGGTTAAAGACAGAGAGAAGAGAGCAGATAATGGGAAATGAGCAGTGGATATATGTGAAGGGTTTAGACAATAAACATCATTTCTAATGAATTGAAAGCCAGAATGAAAGTAACAAATCTTACAAAATTGGTTCATTACCCATGGAGCATATCATTCTATTTCCTACATTGATTGTGTCCGTGACTGAGTGATATAGCAGAATAAAGATTATCAAAAGCACCATTTCAGTAGAAAGTTGATCCGTGTTTACTAATCAGAGCTTCTAACTTGCAGCTTTCCTCTCAGCATCACTACGATTATGGGATGCGAGCTGTCAAATCCGTCTTAACTGCAGCTGGAAACCTGAAAGTCAGATACCCTGAGGAAAAGGAAGAGGTTCTTACCCTTCGCTCCATCACTGACGTTAACCTGCCAAAGGTACGCTGACCGACATCGCTGACGTTAAGCTGGGTAACACGGACTGACCATTCCATCACTGTGTTTGATTCTGTGAACACCCTGCCACAGGTACAGGGGGTCCAATTTTTCCGAGGTGCAGCCTTCTCTACCAATTATGACTCCAGCCCTTCTTTCTTTTGTAAAGAAGGAGCTCCACATTTCTGAAAGGAGATTCCACTCAGCGTCTGGCCAGAGTGGGTGGGTTTGAGGCTGGTAGGTGTTGTGGGTTAGGGTAGGGTCTCAGGTGGGGTACATTAATGGGAGGAGTGAGAGTGTGAGTGGGGTAAAGGGCATATTAGTGGGGGGGGGGGGGGCTGAGATCCGGTCCAGTCTGAAGACAACAGGAGAGTGTCGGATGGGGTCCAGTGCTGTTTGGTGGCGGGGGGGTGGGGGGGGTGAAGTGTGTAGGTGTGGAAGGGACGTTGGTGGGGTGGAGTCTAGTGTCAGGGAAAGGGATGTCAGATTCCCAGAGATTGTTGTGTCAGCATTTGGAGGATGTAAGTAGTCTAGGGATGTACAGTTCAGAGTAGATCAACTAGGTACAGGGTCAGTTTAATAATGAATCAGAAGTTAGACTATGTATTTAACAGTCTTAACTTTTCCTGAGTAACTATTTTATTTAATTTCACCAGAACACTCCAAACTCTCTGATTTAAATAGAGTCATTCAGAGGTTCCAGGCATAGTGGAATTTCCCAGCAGAAGTTTCAATTTCTCAGCAGCTCCTTCCGAGAATGCTACAAAGGGGATTCCATGTTTCCCACCTACTCTTTTAAACTAAAAGTAAAGCTCACTTGATATTGTCTCCTTCAAACCATCCCAAGACGGGTACAGCGCAGGATTAGAGATGCAGTTAAGCTGCCTGTACTCTTTTAATCTAAAAGGAAAGATGTCCCTACTCTTTTAAGCTGAAAGTAAAGCCTCCTCGACACTTTCCTAATAAAATACTCCCAGGATAGTGTAGCACGGTTCATTAGATAGTAAAGCTCCTTCTGCCCTTTTAAACTCTTACAGTAGGCACTGTATGAGTGAGATTCGGTATAGCTGTCTCTCCTCTTTTAAACAGGAAGTAAAGCCTTGTCTGGTCTTTTAAACTGAAAGTCAAGCTACTTCTACTCTTCTTAAAACAGAAAGTCAAAAATAATAATTTGCTGGGGCACTGTATCAAAATAAAACACAAATTAACAGTTGAACAAAACCTTGCATAATGTAAATGAAACTTACTGAATTAAAATACGGTTGCCTTGGTGATAATGCTCCCCAGCCCCTGTGGTGCCCACTGGTCTCATAAGGCCTGTACCTCTGGCACCTGGTGAACTTATTCAGCCTATGGTTGCATGGGAGTGGAGCACTCTCCACCCCAACGTAAAAGGGGAGGACCCCTTCGTAGAGGAAGGTCCACTGGGAATCTCCGGCACTGGAGGGCGAAACATTAAACCAAGGCCTGTCCGAGCAGGGCCAAGCACCATATCAGGCACAGGTTGTAAACCGGATGCTGACCAATGCCCATTCGGCCAACTGTGCCAGCATTATCCAGCCTGCTCTTTGACCGTCCAGCATGTCCCCAGTTCTGGTCTGCCCAACATCCCAAGCTCTCTCCTCCCTCAGCCAGTATACTTGATCAGGAACCTGTATCCAAGCAGCAGCTCCCTTATGAGAGCCATTCCTCCAGTAGGGGAGCCTAGACTGCGATCAGGTCCAAGTAATAGACGGGCAGCTCCTGAAAGAAGACCCCAGGGTGAAAACTCCGTGAACAGGAACTGCATGTCGTAACGGATGCCAGGCACCTGAAGGAAGAAATACGTTAGGTAAAGGTATTACCGCAGGGTCTAAAGGCAAAAGTCACTACCTGGATGTGGTAGCCAACCAGAGTTTCCATTTACTCTGGAATAATGACTGTCCACCATCAGAAAATCTCCAACCATGTTCAATAATAGTGTTTAAAGAGTATTGGACACAGAACTATTCCACTAAAATAGCAGGGTGTCAGTTAATGAATGATAAAGCGTAGTGGGTTAAATATCTAAACATTCAGAATAAGTTGGCATGGTGGCTCAGTGATTAGCACTTCTGCCTCATAGCACCAGGGACCTGGGTTCGATTCCACCCTCTGGCTACTGTCTGTTTGGAGTTTGCACATTCTCCCCATGTCTGTGTGGGTTTTCTTCAGGTGCTCCGGTTTCCTCCCACAGTCCAAAGATGTGCAGGCTAGGTGGATTGGCCATGCTAAATTGACCGTAGTGTTCGGGGATGTGTAGATTAGGGGGGTGGGTGCTGCAAGGGTCGCTGTGGACTTGTTGGGCTGAAGGGCCTGTTTCCACACTGTAGGGATTATATGAAGCACAAAAACAGGGAGGAAATGGACCATCTTTCAAAAATCCATTGACTCCTAAGTGCCTGACTGTATTGATCATAAAATAAAGGTTTATACAAAATCTCTCATGATCTGAGGATAACCCAAAACCCTTTATAGCCAATGAAATTGTTTTGAATGGTGGCCGCTAGTAAAATGTAGGAAAAACAGCAGCCAACTTGTGCACAGCAAGATCCCACAAATAACATTGTCATAATGATCTGAACATCCATTTTCATGAGATAAAAGGTACTGCAGATGCTGGAGAATCCGAGATAACAAGCATGGGGCTGGATGAACACAGCAGGTCAAGCAGCATCATAGGAGCAGGAAAACTTGACGTTTCGGGCCTAAACCCTTCATCCTCATCCATTTTCATGACGTTAGTTAAAAGATTAAGACAGCAGGGAGAATTCTCCAATAGCAACATGGGATCTTTGATGTCCACCTGGGAGGGTAGCTGGGTCTCTGCTTAATGTTGAACCAGGATTACAGTACCTCTGACTCCCCCAGTTACTTAGAACCTGCCTGGGAGCTACTACACACAAGAATAAAGCATTGTAGTACAGTGTAACAGGAATGACAATTTCCAATACAGTAACTTCATTTCAATCCTCTCAGCACAAACCTCCATATATTTTGCACTAAACAAAAAAAAACCCTAAAGAACTGCAGATGCAAGAAATCAGAAATTACTGGAAAAACTCAGCTAGTCACACAACATCTGTGGAAAAAAGCAGAGTTAATGTTTCAGGTCCAGTGTCCCTGCTTCAGAACTGATGGTAGCCGGGAAAAGGTTGATATATATGGTGAAGAAGGGGTGGGGGAGGAGGAAGGAGTAAACGATAGATGGAGTTGGAGCCCAGAGACAGAGAAAAACAGTTGGGCATGCAAAAGAGTGGCTAAAGACCAGACTAGGAGAATGATTAGCTGCTAATGGGGACCATTAGGTCTGGTGTCTGGGGTTTGGGGGAAGGTGCACTTCAAAATTATTAAACTCAATATTGAGTCCAGAGGACTGCAGAGTTCCCAAGGGGAAAATGAGGTGCTGAGCTTCACTGGAGCACTGCAGCAAGCCTGAGACAGAGGTGTTGCCCAGGGAACAAGATGGTGCATTGAAGTGGCAGGCAACTGAAAGCTCAGGGTCATTTTTGCGGACAGAACGTAGTGAGAAGGGAAGAAATAAATGGTCCGTGTGGAAGGCTGACAAGGGAGGGGAGGAGAATGTGTGTCTGACTTCCCACTGGAGATGGTGGAAATGGTGGCTAATGATTCTTTGGAAGCTGGTGGGATGGTGGGTGAGGACCCTATTGCTGTTGTTGGAGGGAAGAGAGAAGTTGAGGGCTGAAGTGTAGGTGATGGTCGGACACAGCTGTGGGGTCTGTCACCACAGTGGTGGGAAACCCTCAGTTGAGAAACCCTCTTTGTGGGCTACCACACACACATTGACAGGTACTAATAGTCCCCATGAGCGGCTCTTCATTCTCACAGGCTGACCTTTAGCCACTCCTTCGTCTGCCCAAATGTTTTTCCCTCTCCCTAGGGTTCCATCTCCACCCATCATTTCCTCCTCCCAACCTCTCCCCATACCTTCTTCAGCAGATTATACCAACCTTTTCCTCGCTACCCTCAGTTCTGAAGAAGGGACATTCATTAACTCTGCTTTCTTCTCCATGGATGCTGCCAGACCTGCTGAATTTTCCAGCAATTTCTGATTTCGTACTATATATTCTGACTTCTTGATTGATTTTAGAGGGAAGATTTTTTAAAGTTTCATCAGTTCCTAGTCCTGTTAATTTCTAACTTACTTTTATTTCCAATTTTCAGTTCCTCTCCCATGACATCCCACTTTTTGACAGCATAATTTCTGATCTCTTCCCGGGGGTCGTTTTGCCAACTCGTCACCATGGCAACCTGGAAATTACTATCCGAGAAATCATTCACGGATTTAGCCTTCAGCCTTCACCATGGTTCATTGAAAAAGTCATTCAGGTAATGAATAGGATGTCATTGAAAGGGTTGTCGCCAGACAGGGGATGAATAAGGCCTGAGACTGAAAGACCCCAGTTTTTACTGGGAGTGGGGGAAGGAAGAGGGTACAGGTTAAATTCCAGTTCTGTCAGCATTTGGGCCAGAGCTTTAATTTCCGATCTGAGGGGTGAAGTGTGGACATTTTGTTACAGCCTCCCATCTAAAGGGGTCTGTCAGTGGACACATTTCCAGGCCTTTGAAAACACAAGTGGTGTCAGTTAAAACCAGTGAGTTTCTTTTGTGGCCCTGTGATGGAGTCCTTTGCTCTGTTTTCCAGAACAATCTACCTGTTTACAGTGTAGCCCAGGCAGCCACTCCAACTCCTTAGATGAACCCCAACTATATGCAACATATATATTAAAAAAGAGATGACTTGTATCTCCTAAGGGCAGTAGTCCTAATCTTTGAGGAACATGCTGTCTGCCAACCCCTCAGCTGAAGCTCACTTACCACATTTGACAATTTTCTGCCCTTACTTTATCCAGAGACATGCTGACCCTTCTATTCCACAAGCCTCGATTTTGTTATCTGTCTTTCATGTGGCACTTTGCCAAACACTTTGTTAAAATCCATATAAATAACATCCACCATGCCCCCTTCATTAACCTTCTACTTTAGCACAGTGTGCCTTTTACAAATCCTAAATTAATCCTAACCTCTCTGTGGACCTGTTGGTATGCTCTCTAACTGTTGATTCTAAAACTTGATGTTGAAGTTGTCAGCCTTACTCAGAATGTGCTTGCCACTTATGGTTCAAAAGACAATTGTCTGGCACCTCCCCATACATAGAAACATAGAAGATAGGAGCAGGAGGCGGCCATTCGGCCCTTTGAGCCTGCTGCACCATTCATCATGATCATGGCTGATCAACCACTCAATAGCCTAATCCTACTTTCTCCCCATAACCTTTGATCATTTTCCCCAAGTGCTATATCTAGCCTCCATTTGAATACATTCAGTGTTTTGGCATCGACTCCTTCCTATGATAATGAATTCCATAGGGTCACTGCTCTTTGGATGAAGAAGTGTCTCCTCATCTTCGTCCTAAATCATCTACCCCAAATCCTCATACTGTGACATACCCACCATCGGGAACATCCTCCCTGCATCTACCCTGTCCAGTCTTGTTAGAATTTTATAAGTCTCTATGAGAACCCCCTAATTCGTCTGAACACCGCAAAAATAATCCCAATCTAGTCAATCTCTCCTCATACATCAGTCCCACCATGCCTGGAATCAGCCTGGTAAACCTTTGCTGCACTCCCTTGAGAGCAAGCGCATCCTTCCTCAGGAAAGGAGACCCAAACTGCACACAATATTCCAGGTATGGCCGCACCAAGGCTCTATATGACTGCAACAACACATCCCTGCTCCTGTACTCGAAACCTCTCACAATGGCCAACATACCATTTGCCTTCTTTACTGCCTGCTGCACCTGCATGCTTACCTTCAGCGACTGGTGCACAAGGACACCCAGGTCCCACTGCACACTCCCCTCTCCCAATTTACAGTCATTCCAGTAGTAATCTGCCTTCTTGTTTTTGCTTCCAAAGTGAATAACCTCACATTTATCCAAATTATACTGCATCTGCCATTGATTTACCTACTCACCCAACCTGTCAAGATCATGCTGTAGGATCTCTGCATCCTCGTCACAGTTTACCCTCCCACCCAACTTGGTATCATCTGCAAACTTGGACATGTTACATTTTGTTCCCCCATCCAAATCATTAGTATATATTGTGAACAGCTGGGGTCCCAGCACCTGTGGCACCCCAGTAATTACTGCCTGCCAATTTGAAAAGGACCCATTAATTCCTATTCTTTGTTTGACTCTGCCAACCAGTTTCCTATTCATCTCAATACGCTTCCCCCAATCCCATACTGAGGGAAGACTGGAAGACTTTGGCAAACTCTTCCACTCTTTCCACCCCTGACTTTCTTCAGCAAAATGTGATGCCTCCTGAAAAGTTGACATTAAGCACAGGCAGCCTTGTGCCTGCCACCTCCACCAACTCCCTTCTGCTAATATTTTCTCAGTATCCTGTTCCTTAGTAACTATTCATACTAAAGGGAAAATGGCAGAGTCACTGCACTGATAATATACAGCTCATCTAAGTAATTATGACCACAATAACTACAATTGCTGTCAAAGCCTAACTTGTTCATTAAGAAAGGCAATCTATTGTCCTTATCTCATCTGGCCTACACGTGACCCACAGCAAAATGGCCGACTCTGAACTGTCCTCTGAATTCCCGTATGCATTCACAGGATGTGGGCGTCGCTGGCTAGACCAGACTTCATTGCCCAGCCCTAATTACCTAGAAGACTGTTAAAAGTTGCACATATTGTTTAGGGTTGGGAGTGCCATATAGTCTGACAAGGCAAGGAAGACAGATTTCCTTCCCAGATGGACATTTGTGAACCAGACGGAGTTTTCCCCAATAATGGTTACTGTCACCATGAGACTGCCTTTTCAAAAAAAAAAGTCTAGTGTATTTTTCCTCTTTTTGAATTCAGATGTTACTAGCTGCCCCTGGTGGGATTTGAACCCATGTTGCCTGGGGTGCTGGGTTACTGACCCAGTGACATCAATATCACCCCACCACCTCCCCTTAAATGGCCTTGGAAGGTACTCAGTTCAAGGGCAGCTAGGGGTAGGCAACACATGCTGGCCTGGTCAGTGACACCCACATCCCATGGAGAAATAAAGAAAAAATATTAAACCAAAAACGAAGTTCCGAAGAAGGGTTACTGGACCCGAAATGTTAACCCTGTTTCTCTCTCCACAGATGCTGCCAGACCTGCAGTGTTTTCCAGCAATTTCTGATTTTGTTTCTGTTAAAGAAAAAATATGCTCCAATATTACTCGCATCTTGTCATGGGTCGCTCCTTTGCTCCAAAGAGGCTCCCATTGTGCTGTTTGCTATTTGTTTGCCAATGGAAGGTGTTTGGGGCATTCTTTAATGTTGACTGCCATTCCATTGTCATACTCTCTCCTAGCTGACCTTACTCTCTTCTTCACAACTTTTCCCAACCTTCTTGCTGGAAGAATTCACTTGACTTGTATCTTTTATCATCATAGATAATCATAGAATCCCTACAGTATGGAAACAGGCCCTTCAGCCCAACCAGTCCACACCACTCCTCAGAGCATCCTGCCCAGACTCATCTCTCATAACCCACCTAATCTACACATACTTGAACACTATGGGCAATTGTAGCATGGCCAATCCACCTAGTCTGCACATCTTTGGATGCTTCATTCACTTTTCTGCTTCATTCTCCTGCATGGAGTTACACTCTCATTTCTGACTTTGCAAAATGTCTTTCTCTAACCTCCAAGGTGCAGGAAGGAGTGGTTTTGCATTGTTACAATTTATCAACCAGCTTTTCGTCTTCAGGTTGAATAGAAATGAATTGTTTGTGTCCTCAGATTTACGAAATGATGCTGGTGCGCCATGGCTTCATGCTGGTTGGGAGCCCCCTGGGGGGTAAGACTTGTGCTCTGAAGGTACTGGCTGGGGTACTGGAGCTGCTGGGAGTGAGAGGCCTGATGGATGAACATAGAGTGCAGTATGTCATCATCAATCCAAAAGCCATCAGCATGAGCCAGTTGTACGGCAGCTTTGATCCAGTGTCTCATGAGTGGAGTGATGGTGAGTGCAGACCCATGAGTAAAGTTGTACATAGGAATGAGTTCAGTTCCAACCAGCTCATTTATTACACAAACAAATCATTCTGGAACTCATTTCACAAGTAGAGCCATAGCTGTAGAATCAGACAGCACAGAAACAGACCCATTGGTCCAACCATTTCACGCAGACCATCCTCCCAAACTAAACTAGTCTCAACTGCCTGCTCCTGGCCCATATTCTTCCAAAACTTTCCTATTCATGAACAATCCAGATGTCTTTTAAATGTTGTAATGTGTACCCACATCCACCACTGTTTCTGGCAGTTCATTTCCACACATGACCCACTTTGTGTAAAAATGTTGCCCCTCATGCCCTTTTAAAATCTTTCTCCTCCTGCCTTAAAAATATGCTCCCTGGTTTTGAACTTCCCGTCCCCAGGGAAAAGACCCTTGCTCTTCACCTAATCTATACTCCTCACAATTTTATAAACCTCTCAACCTCCTACGCTCCAGTGAAAGTCGTCTCAGTCTTTCCAGTCTATTTTTATATCCCAAACCCTCCATTCCTGGCGACATCCTGGTAAGTCTTTTCTGAACCCTCTCCAGTTTAATAACACACTTCCTATAACTGTGTACAGTTCTGGTCACCCTGTTTAAAAAAAACATAAGAATTATGCAAGAAAGCCTACAACTCAGGAGTGACTGCAATATTCACTCAGTCCACCTCTTCAGATAGTTCTTGCATCGACAATCTAGTTATCAAAATTCATTCACTTTGCAAATGACTTTGCTGAGCACACTGCAGAAAGTAAAAATGTCTTGTAGACAAATGATAAGATGTTAAGCTTTAGATTGCTTGAACCGTTTACCCAGGCGAATAGATTTGAAGAGAATATGTCACACCATGAGTTGTATTTTCCCCGGTAGTCAATGGACAGAAATTAAAGCCATTATACGTTACCAGCCTAGTTATATCTTCCACAATTGTTTAAATCCAAGTGTCCTACAGATATATTTAAATGACTGGGCTTTATCAA
Organism: Ginglymostoma cirratum; assembly: GCA_024137785.1. Lineage (NCBI taxonomy): Eukaryota > Metazoa > Chordata > Chondrichthyes > Orectolobiformes > Ginglymostomatidae > Ginglymostoma > Ginglymostoma cirratum. Next base: position 1,140,684 of record JAHRHZ010000134.1, read on the forward strand.
TAGTAAGATTTTCCAGGGAATATGTCAGGATAGGAAAGATATCCACTCTTGTGCAGCTGTCTTGGTGCTGGATGTTAGGATGATGGATTGGAATAAGCCACCTTCTGACCACTCCAGGATTTGCTGATCTTTAAGGGGGTCTATGTACAGTGAAGAACAATTTCAGCATCTGTCAGCTGCCCCTGGAAGTGAGGGTTTCTCTGATAAGAGTAGTGTTACCTAACTGGGATCTTGGTTAATATCCTGGACTGTCAACGCACCCATACACCATTTCTAGCTCACACCTCCCTTCCCCAGCAAGTGTAAGGCATCGTGGTGTGTCAAACACTGTGGACTAGAATGCTGGTAAAGCTTTGAAAGCTGGTTTGTGAACCTTTTCTGGATTTGGCCTGGTGATTGTTGCACTGGAGAGAAGGACATTTGGCCCATCATCCTCAGCGCTGGCCCTCTGAAGGAGATCATCTGGTGCCCATTCTGCAACTTCTCCCTGTAACCCTGCACGTTCTTCCTTTTTGGGTAGTCATCCAATCCCCTTTAGAAAATGGCTCAATTGGAGCTGCCTTCCTTCCACTCTCAGGCGGCACATTCTCCTTATGTTACCATTGCTTCTTTTTCCTTCAATCTGTGTCCTCTGGTTCTTGATCGTTCCACCAGTGGGAATAGTTTCTCCTTTTTAAATCTCTTCCTAATTCTACCTGTAAGTACAGTATATATTATTAACCACACTCTCAGTCTGTCCCACCACATTCAATAATTAATGCATTGGTACTGCCAGGTCTCTTTGCTACTGCACCCTCTTTAAAATTGAACCCTTTATAATGTATCACCACTCCATATTCTTCCTATCAAAATGAATCACTTCACACTCCTCTGCATTAAATTTAATCTGCTACTTGTCTATCCATTCCTACCTCCTATGTCCTTTTCCTCCTCACAGCTCACAATGCTTTCAAGTTTTGTGAAGTGTCCATCTCTCTTATGAATCTTCCTCCAGTCCAAAAAAAAACCAATCACCACAACTCTCCGCTTCCTGTCATTCAGCCAATTTTGTGTCTGTGTTTTGTGTCATTGGTGGCTCAGTGGTTAGCACTACTGCCTCACAGTGCTAGGGACCTAGGTTCAATTCCAGCCTCAAGTGACTGTGTGGAGTTCTCCCCCATGTCTGCGTGGGTTTCCTCCCACAGTCACAAGGATATGCAGGTTAGGGTGGATTTGCCATGCTAAATTGCCAATTGTAACCAGGGATGTGCAGGCTAGGTAGATTAGTCATGGGAAATGCAGGGTTATATGGTAGGGCGGTGGTGAGTCTGGGTGGGAGGGTTGTGTGGGCCCTGATGGGCCAAATGGCCTGCTTCCACACTGTAGATGATGTTCCTGACTGCTTTATTACAAGAGCTTAAAGATTTCCCAAAGTCCATTTTGTGGCACTTTATGAAACGATGGCAACGTGTTCTTAACAAAGTTACTCAAACGTACGTAGTGGGAACAGGAGGAGGCCATTCAGCCCCTCAAGCCTGTTCTACATGTAGCAAGTTCATGACTGATCAAATTGTAAAATCAACTCCTCATCAATTCCTGCCTATTCCCATCAACCTTTCACCCTTTGCTTATCAAGAATTGATCCACCTCCCCTGTTAAAAATAGTCCAAGACTCCACCTTTTGGAAAAGAGTTCCACGACTATTTGAGAGATAGAAGTCTCCTCAATTCTGACTTAAATGGGTGGGCTGCCTATTTTAAACAATGATATCTAGTTCTAGATTCTCCGACAAAAGGAAACATTCCTTTCACATCCACTGGCCAAGATCCCTCAGGATCTTGTCTGGTTCATTTCAAGTCACTTCACTTTCCTAATCTCAAGCAGATACAAGACCAGCCTGTCCAACTTTTCCTCATGATTCCGGGTATGAGTCTGCTAAACTTTCTCTGAACTACCGACACATTTACGTCTGCCATAAATAATGAGACCAATACTGCACATAGTACTACAGATGTGTCATAGAGATCTTCACCACTATAGATAGAACATAGAACAATACAGCGCAGAACAGGCCCTTCGGCCCTCGATGTTGCGCCGACCTGTGAACTAATCTAAGCCCATCCCCCCTACACTATCCTATCATCATCCATTTGCTTATCCAAGGACTGTTTAAATGCCCCTAATAATAAAGGCCCTTCAGTCCATCGAGTCTGCATCAGTCAAAAACAACCATCTAACTATTCTAGTCCCATATGCCAGCACTTGGCCCATAGCGCAGAATGCCTTGGCATCACAAGTGCACATCTAAATACTTATTAAATGTTATCAACATTTCTGCCTCTACCACCCTGACAGGCAGTGAATTCCACATTCCCACCATCCTCTGAATGGAGATGTCTTTCTTCACATCCTGTCCAAACCTCTTGCCTAGTACCTTAAATCTGGTCATTGATCCCGTTGCCAAGGGGAAATATTTCTTCCTGTGTACCCTATCTATGCCCCTCATAATCTTATACATCTCAATCATGTCCCCTGTTGACATCCTCTGCTTTAAGGAAAACAGTCCCAGTCTGTCCAATCCAGCCCAAGCAATATCCTGGTAAATCTCCTCTGTACCCTGTGCTGTCATGTCCTTCCTATAATGTGGATTCCAGAACTGCGCACAATACTCTAGCTATGGCCTAACAACATTTTGTACAGTTCCAGAATAAACTCCCTACTGTTCAACTCCATGCCTCAACCAACAAAGGAACATATCCCATGTGCCTTCTTAACCGTTTTATCTAACTGTCGCTCTACCCTAAGAGACTGGTGTGTACACACACCAATGTCCCTCTGATCCTCGGTGCTTCCCAGGGTCCTACCATTCACCAAACATTCCTTGCCTTGTTTGTCCTGCCAATATGCATCACCTCACATTTACCCAGATTAAATTCTGTTTGTGCCACTGATCAGCCCATCTGACCAGCCTGTCTATATTATCCTATATATCCTCCAGAGCTATACCTCCCTGCTTTTTACCATCTAACTAATTTTCATATCATCTGCAAACGTACTAATCAACCCTCCTGAGGTCTCACCCATGCCCTGTAAAGCTAAGGTATAACTTTCATATTCAATTCCGCTGATAATAAACAAATTCTGTTTACTTTCCTAATTACTTGTTGTACCTGCAGGCTAGTCTTTTATAATTTATACACTGGATCTGGACACCCAGCTCTCTCAGCAACTCAGAGTTCTACACCTCTCATAATTTATATAATATGCATTTTTTTAATCCTTTCTGCCAAAAATGGACAATTTCATATTTTGCATTTCCCCACATTGTACTCCATTTGCCATATATTTGTCTACTCACTTAACCTATCTATATCCCTTTGTAGCTCTGTTATCTCCTCATCAAAACTTATTTATCTCTCTAACTTGGTGTCATTGTCAAATTTAGTTTCCATACCTACCATCCCTTCATCTAAATCATTGTTAAAATGTAGGAAAACGTGAAGTCTCAACATTCATCACAGTGATATAATACTTGTCACATCTTAAGATCAATTTATGACCGGAAATAGTAAGAACTGCTGATGCTGGAGTCAGAGATAACAGGGTGTGGAGCTGGAGGAACACAGCAGGCGAGGCAGCATCAGAGGAGCAGGAAAGCTGACGTTTCGGGTTGAGATCCTTCTTCAGATCATTCACTGTTTCCTATTTGCCAGCCAATCTTCTACCCATGTCAATGTTACCCTGTACCATGATCCTTTGATATCTTTGATGTGACACTTTATCAGTTGTCTTCTGAAGACCCAAGTACAATGCATCCACCAGTTCCCCTTAATTAACAGCATATGTTAATTCTTCAACGAACTTCAATAAATTTGTCAAGTATTTATTTCCCTTTAATAGAACCATGTCGACTCTGTCCTTTGATATCTTTTATAACAGCTTCTAACATTTTCCCTGTGACAGACGTTAAGTTGACTGACTTGACTTAATGAAAGAATGATTTATTCATTGTCATGTATATCTTGAAGATACAGTGAAAAGTATTTTGTTGCCACAATCCGGTGCCATTTTAAGGTACAATAAGAATAAACAGAAATTATTTAAATAAGAGTTTGTCTTCTGTTCAATAATGGGGTGTGAAGCGTGGCTTCAGAGCTTCTGCAAGGTGTTTCGGTCCCCAAGGAGGCCTGCTCTGGGAACAGTAATGATGACACTAGTGCTCCAAGAGACACCAGCTCTGCAGCTGAGTCCGATGTCAGGAGCCCCTGCTGTGGGCATCACCACCGCCAAGAGTCCAGACTCAAGGCCACCCACCGCCAAGAGTCCGGGCTCAAGGCCACCCACTGCCACAACCAAAGTCCAGCATCTGGACCTACCACCGTCAAGAGTCTAGGCTTCACCACCACTGCCAAGTGACCTGACCCAGACCGCCAACACTGCCGCCACCACTGCTGCCACCACCACCCGCCTGGCACCACTCTGAACTGGAAGATGAAGAAGAAAGTAAGAATAAAAGATAAAGGACAAAAAGTACATAGAGAAATGATGTCTCCAGTCTGGAGCAGACAGGCTCCAACAAGCCTGAACACTACCTACTGTGCCAGCTCCATCTTGGATTTGAAATTTCCTGCTTTCTGCCTCCCCCTCTTTTTGAACAAACGACTTACATTCGCTGTCTACCATTCTAATGGTACCTTCCCTGGATTAATACTGACTTTTCATAATTCAACCCCATTTGTGGTAGAGATGGTGGTGCAGTGTCAGTGTCCTTTAACTATTCATTGAAAGGCTCAGGTTAAGGTTGTAGGAGTGTGGCTTCAAAGGCACCAAGGCAGCTGGTAGAACAAAAATGTACATAATAAATCTGGAATTGAAGGACAATCTCAGCAACAGTGATCATGAACCTATCAGCAATTGTTCTGAAAACACACCTTTAAGAAAGAAAATCTGCCATCCTTACCTAGTCTGTATGATTGAGAAATACAGCAATGTGCTTGACTTGTAACTACTCAGGAAGTCAGTCAAGTCAAGAGCAATTAGCTGGTTCATTCCTCAGTAAATTGACCTAACCAATCAGAATCAATGTGCAAAGTTTAAAATGTAAACAAAACCCTGCCAGTTAACTGTCAATCATCATTAGTGGCGATGCTCCTAACAATCAGAACCCATTGGCCAACCAATCAGCAGCCTCCTCTCATGCAGTACAAATGTTGGTTTTCCCTTGACATTCTTTTCCTCATTAATTATCCTGATGGGTGCAAATGAAAAGCTTTGATAAGAAGTGTCTTTTCTCAACAATATAAAATACTTAAATTAATAAATTATCAGTAATCCCCCTGGGAAATTCAGCTTGTCTAGCTTTAATTCCTCCTTTGTTAAACCCAGACGTGGTCAGTTGCAAGTGATTTGACTAGGGTTGGTGATTTTTTAAATTTTAGCTTCTTATCTCACCCTCCAACAGTACAACACCCCTTCAGACTGTCTAACAGTGCAGCGCTCCCTCAAAGAACATAGAGCATAGAACATTACAGCACAGTACAGGCCCTTCGGCTCTCGATGTTGCGTCGACCTGTGAAACCAATCTGAAGCCCATCTAACCTACACTATTCCATTATCATCCATATGTTTATCCAACGACCATTTCAATGCCCTTAAAGATGGCGAGTCTACAACTGCTGCAGGCAAGGCATTCCATGCCCTTACTACGCTCTGAGTAAAGAATCTACCCCTGACATCTGTCCTATATCTATCACTCCTCAATTTAAAGCTATGTCCCCTCATGCTAGCCGTCACCATCAGAGGAAAAAGGCTCTTTCAGTCCACTCTATCCAATCCTCTGATCATCTTGTATGTCTCTATTAAGTCACCTCTTAACCTTCTTCTCTCTAACAAAAACAGCCTCAAGTCCCTCAGCCTTTCCTCATAAGACCTTCCCTCCATACCAGGCAACATCCTGGTAAATCTCCTCTGCATCCTTTCCAATGCTTCCACATCCTTCCAATAATGCGGCAACCAGAACTGTACGCAATACTCCAAGTGCGGCCGCACCAGAGTTTTGTACAGCTGCAACATGACCTCACGGCTCCGAATCTCAATCCCTCTAACAATAAAACCTAACACACCGTACACCTTCTTAACAACCCTATCAACCTGGGTAGCAACTTTCAGGGATCTATGCACATGGACACCGAGATCTCTCTGCTTGTCCACACTACCAAGAATCTTACCATTAGCCCAGTACTCTGTATTCCTGTTACTCCTTCCAAAGTGAATCACCTCACACTTTTCCGCATTAAACTCCATAAACCCCCTCTGTATTTACCCTCTAACAGTGCAGCGCTCCCTCAGTATTTACCCTCTAACAGTGCACCGCTCCCTCAGTATTTACCCTCTAACAGTGCAGCGCTCCCTCAGTATTTACCCTCTAACAGTGCAATACTCCCTCAGTATTTACCCTCTAACAGTGCAGCGCTCCCTCAGTATTT